>JAOBRC010547565.1:0-11251 GCA_027575255.1 Scolionema suvaense | reverse complement strand
TTGGCCCTATTTTAGGAAGACCCTGGCTATTAAATAGCCTCAATTGCTAGAGTCTGTGGATCTTTAGACTTTGGCTAGCCTAAAAGTGCACGGTAGGCCCTATAGCTATTACAGAGTGGCCAGCACTCCTGGAATCTCCTGGAAATCTCCTGGAAAAAACAAGAAAATTGCAAAATGTCCTGGAAAACTCTTGGAACAATTTTTTTTCTAAAAATATTTTTTTTTGTTTCTCTCATTTTAGGTTTCTTGTTATTCAAATTTTCCCAATAGTTTAGAAATACAAATGCCTGTGTTTTTCTTAACTCTGATAGCCTAGACATTGTAAAAGGTAAAGTCTTTCTTTCCGCTATGGTTTAGAGATAGGTGAACGAGATTGAAAGCGTGAAACTTCCATGCGGTTATCCCTCCTAGTGTTACTATTTACAGATATACAGTAGACTTGACACTCTCTAAGCTTTTGTACTCCTGGTCCTGGGTTTTGTTTTGCTGCGTACTTTTGTAGCATGCTGGATGCTGAGTCATCAGTTTCAATTATCAGTTGAATTTGTCATCTTCCTTATGGTTCCGAGGATGTCGGTTCCTCTTACTGTTTCGTTTTTGGTGGTTGTCCGGTAATGGGAGCCAGAATGGCTGGGGCAGGTCTCGATATCACCAACCTTCACCCTAAACATTACGTTTTTCTGTCTTTGTGACTGTCATTTTGGCCTCATTGGTCGGTATTGAATACAATCTTCATTCTCAGAAACTTCAGCGAAAAAGTCATAAACACAAAATGGATCAAAATGGCCTTGGACTTTGGCCTCATTTTTTGGATCCCGATTTGGGCTAATCTACACCAAACATTAACAACGATAGTTTTGTTCAAATAAAGCTAAGAATAAGTGAACTGCCCCGGGCGTAGAGCCAGAAATATCTGTCATTTGCTGTAAATTGACATTACATCAGGAAATGGTCATGTGAAACCCTCCTGGTGAAGTATTAAAACGCAAAGAATTATTCTGAAAGATGTGCAAGAGATTTCTGTTCATGCTTGCAAAGTTTCACCCCGAAAGCTTTAGTCATTCAAATGTGGTCAACATTTCAAAACTAGGGAGTCGTACCACGCACAAAGTTCTGACGATACATTCTTTCTCAAAGAAGAGCAGTTACCATCTTGATTTTTCCAAACCTTTATGATGTCATTGGAGTCCACTGCTAAGTACTGCTTTTTTCTTAGTAACACAAAAGGCTGTTATTTTGTGTGAAAATATTTCATGAAATTGACCTGGAAGAGACAATCCTTTACAATGCTTCAATGCATATTTTGGAATGAAATTGGAGATGGCTTCAGTTTTTGCTTGGTAACAATGGATGGCCATGAACAGTACGCAAGGGCGGATCCAGGAAAAAATCTGACTGTAGCAATTAAAACAAGTATCTGGTATCATACCCACTGGAGAAAAAAATTAACATGTGTTCTTGCATGTAGTCATGAAGCTCCGAATATTTAGGACTACGTTCAGTTAGTATTTCAAAATCAGGAATTTTCCATCATTTGGCATAAGAGTCTAGGCTTCTACGATGCCATTATTAGATCAGATCAAAAACAAGAGCTTGCTAGCTACTGTCCTAAAAATGGAGAAGAGTTCTGCAGGTCTTCGGCACAGGGATGGCATGCAGAACTTCGTGCAGGTTTTCCCCTGAAAATCCAACTTTTTGTCTTGTTCTGGACCCAACTTTTCGCGTCTAGTGCTTTCTGATTGACACGTCACGTGACTTTTGTTTACGTTTGAAATATTGACAAAAACGGCTGGAGAAGACGGTAAATGGTTGTACTAAACTGATATCGTTACGGTAGTGACGGTTTTGGGAGTCTCTGCTGTGATTGGCTAATGTAAATTTTGGACTGCAACTGCAAGGGACACAGGGGTCCTGTTGTTCACCTTGTCGGTCGTGTTTCTGCGCGTGCAGTTTTCGAATTATAATTCTGTCAAAGTTTAATGCAACAATTCTAAATTTTTTTTGTGCATAAATCACTCCTCTACAACTTCAAAAAAGTTATGGTAAAAACTTGCATTCGTTCAAGAGCTATTCAAGAAATAGTGCACAAGAGCAAAAATGGTTGTTTTTGTATACCACTTTGTCGTTTAATAACTTTCAAATTTCATAGGCACTTGATACCAACTTGGTCCTAAATGTATATCAAATTTGAACTATCAAGGTTTCCGAAGAAATTAATTTTCAAAAATGCACCAAAAATACCGTTCGAGTGCACCTCTTATTTCCAGAGGGAACCGTGGTGTAGCACTTGAAGAGGTTTTAAACAAAAACTTTTAAGCGATTTCACCTTTTTTTATGCAAAAGGTTTCCCTTTTTAGACTTTTAACTTTGAAAATGAAATTGAGTTTTTTGAAAAATGCCGATAAATGAAAAACTCTCTGGAAGCCAAAATTTCTAATCCTAAAACCTGAAATTTGGTTTGAGGTTATTTTCTACTAATATGTAGCTGTCCTGAAAATATCAGCTTCCTAAAAATTTTGTTTTTCTCAAAATTAATTTTTTAAGATTTGGGGGAAAAGTTTAAAGGGGACGGGAGCTTATCAAAACCTAACAAACTATACGTCGTTGGATGTGCAATTTTAAGGAGAGTAACACATGTTAGTTTCAAGTCATTTGAAATACATTTGGCTAAGTTATTAAAGAAGAGCTGAAATTTTAAAAAAGGGAATTTTGCCGCTTAGGGGAAGGGGGCTCAAGGTACGGACCTGCAATTTGTTATTAATGTTTGAAGAAATTGGCTGTTTTGGGTTTTTTAATTTTGGGGGGAGGACTGTGACTTTTGGCTGTGCCAAAATGTTTTACTCAATGTGGGCTATGTCTTGGTACGAGTTTCATCTTCGTATGTTTCTAGATCAAAAGTTCGCTTTTTTTTCAGTGGTACCATCTTTATCCCCCGGAGGAAGTGGCCTTAATATCAGAAGCTGAAATTTGGTAAGTGTTTGCACCTCTTTTAGTGCTACCACCATATCAACTTTGAGACGATTTTGTTCAGTGCATCTCGAGTTACAGCTTCCCACAGTTTGGCCAAATTTGGGGGCCTGGAAACGAGTCGAGGTTTTTAGGGGCTTTGGTCCGCCCTAGATACACCGAATGCTTCAAACTGCATCAAAACAGGTTCAGTATTTGTCTAGTTACAGCTTATACTCGAAGGTGCACTTTACCAAAACTTACCAAAATGTAAGGTTTTTTATCAGCATATTTTTCAAGTCGAAAAAAATGTTTCTGGGGTTCCACCTGGAGGGTACCTAAAAATTGATCCTGTCCTTTGGAGAAGTTAAGTGATGACGGGAATCTGGAAGAAAGTGGTTGGAACTTCTAAAAACGTCTCAAAAAAAAGTTACGCACCCATTTGTACAGAATGTTTGAGTTTTAAAAAGCATGAAAAATTACATGTAAAACCCCATTTTTTATTAGGAAGACTTGCTCAGACCTGAACAAAAGGGGGGCTAATTCTTGACCATGTTGATGAGAAGAATGCTAGTGGGAAGTTTGAACCAGATTGAGCAAGTTAAGGAAAAATGTTGAGCCAAAAGGGTCTGAAAATCACAAAAAATGGTGAAATGGGCATTAGAATCAGGGCAAAATTTTGTTTCTAGAGCTGCTAGAGACATGTGGGTTTTTTTAAATCCATCTCCTTGTGGTAACGAGCTGGAAGACCAAATTTGGGATGATTTCATTGAGTACAACTGAAGTTATTCAAGTTTTTAAATGCAAAAAGTCAAATTCTCAAAAATTTCAGTCCCACTGACTCCTGAAATTCTCAGCTTTTCCTTAATTTGACTCCCTTGCACTCAACCAATTATGACAAACGACCCCATTTTAAGTCCTTCTACTGGCGGAGATTACTCTAAAACGAAAGTCAGGTCCATATCTTCATTGCTTCTGTTGCTCATAGGGGGTGATCGATATACTACTTGGCACTTTTGGCGGTCAAGAAAAAATGCCAAAATTGGCCCTTACTGTACCCTTTATAGTTCAAAACCCAAGCTTCCCCTGGGGGAAAACTGTAAACTGGAAGGTAGTACAACTCCTCATGAAGCTCTCCATTGATAATTACTCATACTTCTAAGATTCCTTCATAGTATTGTCAGAGTCTGTGGAACCCCCATGTTTGGCTTTGCGCTAGTGGGCTACAAAGGGAAATTTTGTGCAATGGGTCATGGCCAGAAAATCTGAGCCAGTTCACTTTTGGCTATAACTTGCTCACCGTCTACTCCCCGCGGGGTACTAACTCTGTGGGCAAATTCATTGCCTCAACTGCCTTGGTTCAGATTTTAGGCGGGGGTCAGAGAACAAGCTATTTTGCATCAGCACAGCTCTTTTCCAACATTTTTGCACTTGGAATCCACTTTAAGTGATGCAAATGACAGGAAATTTTGTCACATGTACCCAGACGATAGACGTAGAGAGGTATCCATGCTTCTTCAAGCATTTTTCCAACTGGGACACTCAATGGATCTCACATGCACCGTCAATCGCAACACCCCCTCAAGAAAGCAAGCATCAGATTCCATCCCTATCTGGCCAGATTTTTGGAAATACTTGCTCCCTCGAGCTGAAATTTTCAGTAGAGTATTGTACCAGCTATGCATACTAGGAAATAGTCAATTAACCACTCTGCTTGATGCTTAGAAGATTTGCTGAGGAGAAAAGGATGAGTTTTCTGCCCTCCAAGTCTGAGACATGCTAGTCCCCCACAGGTTTTCCTTCAATAAGTCTTGAACCAGCATTTCAATACAGGAAGTTAGTGTTTGCAATTAAAAGGTTCATACCTACGGCAAAAAAAAAAGGCATAGAACAGCTTACGAGGAAATTTGGCTCCTGAGAAATCCAGATTTGAAATTTTGTGTTTTGCAAGTGACCGCTTTATGGCATGAATAGAGCTAGGGTAAGTGTAAACTGTGAAGAAACGTAATTATTTCTGAAATACTAAACCAATTCACTTGTGCTTTTGTAGGCCACAAGTAGAGAAGTAAAACAAATAAATGAAAACAAGAATGAATCCAAGCATGAGAAAGCCTATCTACTTGAGCTACTAGAACGTCAGAATAGCTGCTAGCTGATACTGTAGCCCTCTGGCAGTGCAAGTGCATGAGTGAGATATCTAGCCTGGATACCAAGTTGTGTTTCATGTCGCTCCATTTCGTACTTCATCTCACGAGGAAAAAACGTAACGTCGAAATGTAAAAGTCAGATGTAGATGTGGAGCGCGACGGAGACTGCCGAGTATGTGGGCTACAGATATCAAAACTTTCCGATGAACTCACAACTTCGATTCACAATTAGCCAGCCACAACCGTGTTCTCGAATAGGTTGTAGCTAGCTAAGGTACTAGATAGGTACCTGAAAAAATAAGCAGAATCTATTTACCTAGACCCTAGCTATACAGCTAGCTGACCAAACCAAATTTAAACAGGGAAAACAACAGGTAGGCCTAGCCCTATAGTGATAGCTACCTAGGTAGTTAACCAACATCACATCAGGCAAGAAGTAGTTAACTACCTAACAACTGAAAGAGACTCTAAGAGTACTGGTATCTACCTCACCAACCTAGGTAAGTCAACTTACTTCAACCATTACGTAGGAATCATACCGCAAAGCACCGTCACGCAGTCACACAACCTAGTCTATCAGTCTATCAAGAACACAACGATTGCTACCCTGAATAACACTGGTTAAGGCTGCATGTACACTTTGCTCCTTTTGCTCAGAGTGCAACAGCAGTGTGAAACAATAGAGTTTATGGCAAAGTAGACTTCACTTGAATTCCCGTGAAACCTGCATGTACACTTTGCTCGTTTTGCAACACTTGCGACAACAGAGACAATAGGCATTTCAAAGGCGTCAATTGGCTGCAACAGATGATTTAGGGCAAAGTGGATTCCATCTAGCCAAGGCTACACGAGGTAGTCACGGCAGCAACCAAAGCAATGTAGCAAGGCAAGGAAACTCCAGAGCCGCTATAAAATGTTTTCACGGTCTATCTTGAAAGACAGATTTTGGTGCAACGCATCCACAATGGATCAAAACGATGATGAAAATAATAATAAAACAATAATAACAGAAAAATCTGACTGTTGCAAGTGCAACACTCGCAACAGTCTGGATCCGCCCCTGGTACGCAGCCCAAAATTAGAACAAAAACCCATACGTTCCAGATAGAAAACGTTTTCGCGTGTTCTACCGCTTTTGCTGATGTCATGCATTCTTTGTTAATGCACAGTGCAGAAGAGGATATATGAGCAGTTTATAAATGACTTTCGTTGAATTACCCTCTTTTTTTATAAGAACCAGAAAACTTGACCTGAGGTTCGCTGTTCTTAATTTTTTCTTCTAATTTTTAGCCTCAATTGTTCTTAATTTGTTCTTAGTCTTACAAGACAAAACTGGCTTAAACAGTTGCCATCTCTAACATAGTCTTCGTAAACACATGATCTGTTACTACAAAAAGTTGTTGACCTTTTGACTTCATCTGCATAAAGCCATGAAGCTCATTATCTTGTAAAATCTAACCTGGAACCAGATGCTCTTCCTCCCATGGGGGCCTGACTGGCCTGTTCCTGTGTTCGGAATGAGCAAATCAGCATGGTATTTATCGTAGAAAACGCAGGCAGCACAGGGTCTGAGGATTATACCATGAAAAAGAATCTTCCGCGAGGAAGCATCATTTGCATGAGAGAAGTGAGACAGGTTCCAGGGCAGGGCACGAAGCTACCCACACCGAGTAACAATAATAAACATCTAGCTAGCCATCAAGATGAAGTTACTGGCTGCCTAGCATCACTTCCGCCACCAATTCCAGGGAAGATATTGAAGAAAGACAGAACACTGAGTGAATCCAATATCCATCATCAACACTGCAATTGACTTCAAGCGATATTTTTTCATCAAGTAACGCAATCACGACATACCAGGCCTATCTGCCATACACCACACACCACTCTACCCGACGCAATTTAAGAGCAAACTGCAAGTATTCTCAGTAAAAATATATGGCTGCTCCTCTGAACGTCCAATACTTGAGCGTCATAAAAAAAGGTATACTCTGCATCACGCTCCAGATACATTCATACCCTGCCATGAACCATTAAGTAACGTTTCTCAATCTCCCTTTGTCCACAACTGTTTGCCAGCTCCTCTCACTTCACCGGCGCAACATGGGTCTGATTTGAGTTGGCTAGTAAGCTGAAACACATGTTCCCATAGTTGGCGGATCGACGAGCCCTGGCACTATTCAGCTTGTTTTGATGCGAAGCTTGCGCAATCATGGACTGAAAATTAGAATGATTATGCGGCATAATTTGCGCACATTTTGGATCCAGTCTACGGACCGCTGAAGAAAATTCGCTGCAACACTCGCCGGATCTCCCTTCCCTCTACACGGTCAAGAGCCTAAGCTCCAGTATAGAGGGATGGAGAGATCTGGTTCCAGGTTAGTAAAATCGGTGTGTATAAGAGTGTGTAAAAGCAATATGGCACTCAGGGACTACTTTTCCTAGTGCATAAAATTAAACTGCTGTACTTAAAAGTTTATAGCAGAGACTAGAGATTTGCGTCTTAAATCTTAAAGTTTTCTTTCATCGCAGCAAATTCCAAAATTCCTTATTGCTTCCGTTCCGTTGCAGGTCTATATATAGTTCGACGAACTAAAAGACGCGAAGACGCGACAGACATGAAACAATTTCAAGTATTTGCCTCAAAAGAGAAGCACCAAGCAGGGAGCCACTTACGAGGGGAAGTACCTGACTCACTTCCCATGCCCATTGATTTGTGCTATGTACAGTTACCATGGGACCAGAGTTTTCATTCCTCTATACTGGAGCTTCTGGCTCTTAACCATGTAGAGAATCCTGATCCGTGTCCTGATCCTGTGCTCATTTCTAGCACAGGATCAGGACAGGCGCCCCCTATGCGTAGAAAGAGCCGATGGTTCCAGGGTATGTACAGTCCATTCATAAACTTAAGCCGTTGACACATCAATATCCTGCTTTCTGGTTTATAATCGAATATTTGGAATTATGCTGTCAGTGAGTCCAATGAGGACTTTGACCGTTGGTATAAAACTGCAATGGTGGCAGTTCTCAATGTTGAATGACTGACGCAAACTACAAAATGATACAACTTTTCGAATTGTACACAGAATTCGTGATCCAATATTTTGAACATGGATAAGATGCTCAGACAATAGATGCAATGGAAGGTTTTTTTATGAATTGTGTTGTACCAAGGAAATTGAATTGTATTTATATTTCCAGTCTACCCCATTGCTATTTACAGAAAGGCGGCAACCAAACTTCACATAAATGCTCAAGCTATAAGAATAGAAGTAAAAAAGGGGAAGAGTAGCAGATCGGTTCGATGAGGAAAGTTGAAGTCAGATGCATCTTGGGAAAAGAAAAGATAGAGAATTTTTGAGCCACTACGGACCCACAATCTTGGCCAGGTTTAATCCAAAAATTACATAATCAGAAAACCAAGTAAGCAAGTAGTACAAAGATCATGGAAAGAACATCCAAGTCATAGAAAAGCCCTCAAAAATCGGTCCGCTAAAAAAATCCGTGTTAGCTAACTGATTTGCATTGGAATTGTGCAAAACGCTTGGCCAAACCATTGGTATTACTTTTCAAGTAAGGCAATTCGTTCCTAACTACATTAAGGGGATAAATTTTTGCGTGAATTTATTCTTGCGAGTAAAATTTTGAAGGAGTTTACGTGGATTTAATTGTACAAGTCAGGCATTAGCAGAGAAAATGAATGGAAGTAATTTAGCGAATGTCCGTCAAAGAAAGAGAAGGAGGAAGTTATCAATATGTGAACTGAGATAAAGAACGAGTCTGAGCACCTTGTCATTGATTAGCGATCGAAACATTAGTTGCGTTTGCTTTTGGTCAGGTTAAGACTTTAACTTTATAATTTTGCGTGGATTTAATTTTGCGAATTTCGCAAAAAAAAAAAAAATCGCAAAATTTGCAAAAATTAATCCACACCAAAAGAAATCCCCTTAAGGTATGCCCTTCTTCAGCTTTACTTTGGCATTTTAGTGTCATCTCACTTGCGGGTATTTGTTATGGGTTGTGCCTCTGACACACATCTATGACGATTATTATCCATCTCATAAGAGAGCCATTCGTACAATATCCTTCGCTAAATATGACCAAGGAGGCTAATATAGCGATACAATTTCGCCCCATTATCATGAGTTCGGGATTCTAAAACTAAAAGATGACTTTCCGCAAACGATTTTTTCAACTTCAGCCTCATTTTTCCTGCGTCAGCCTCTGGGTGTTGTTCAGGTGTTTCTTATTTTCACAAGTTTTGTTTCTATGTCCAACCTCTTAACTTTTCATTACGAAACTTTGCGATAGCTTTTATCTTGATTGTTTCTACTTTTTGTTTTCTTTTGGCACGGTTTGTAAAAAAATAAGATGCATAAAAGTCTTAGACTTGACCTCAGAATCTCACGCTCAGGGTATTGCTTAGTGGTTGCTCGGATTTTAGTGGTTTTCGGCCTGGTGTTGCTTATAAAAAGCCAAGCGTGTATGTTATATTCATATAGGCTTTGATTAGCATTGTGATTAGTGAGGTTGATACTATTGCGTGCTGGATTACCAATGTGTCGCATGCTATACATTTGGTGTCGTTACTATTCTTATCGAAAGGGAGTGGTGCTGCTGGATTGATTTTGTGTACGTCAACTTTCTTATTACTTTGATACTCTGATATTGGTGCTTTTTGTTTTCCACTCTGGGAAGATTTTACGGATGTTTGCTACAATCCCGGACAATATCTATTTGGAATTTGTGTCAAAAATGGCATTACGCCAACCAACAAGCAAAGGATTCATGAACGAGGCAAAGAGTGGCGCAAAGCAGGACGGGTGGCTTGGATTGCGTTTTGCAGTTTATTTATCAAATTTCGAAAAACAGTATTTTTGAAGCATCCACGATTGCGCAAGGCTTGCTAGAACCTCAAAATGGGCGTGGCCTGATTTTGTTTTGCTGGTGGATCAATTAAAATAGACCTGTTGGTTCTTCCATAGCTGAGAACAGGAAAATGTCAGCATCGCCTCGCTGTTTAATGATCTACTTCGTAACATAAACAGATTTTTGAACTTCTTAACCCTTTCATGTATGGAGGATAGGTTGAGGTGGTGATTAACAGTGTCCCTGAATCCGTTAAAACAACAACAATATCATACCTGTCTCTATCGTTCTCGATGTATTTACTAGCGAGAGTGATATTTCATGTCTATACTTTAAATAGGGTAGCACACCGAGGAATTAGAGTTTTTGACTATACTTAGAAATGAAGGCGAAAATGTTGATCATTGGAACAAGAGCAATTTAGTGACCATGTTCTTACCAATACACCTAGTGCGGTAATCTGGTCAACGCTTGCTACGAGACTCACCATTCTGGGATGGCCAGCACAAACTGTACTGTATGTTGAAATGTTTGAGAATCATTGTCGGTATCAATTTTGGCTAGTGTGCTCTCAAGAGTGACTTGAAATTCCGTAATGGAACAGTAATGTAGGGTGTCTCAGTGATAATGGAACATTAACAAATGTAAAATTGTTCTTACTTACCTTTTCGTGTACAACAGCTCCACCTTTACGCAACGTCCGTTCATGCAAGTCCTTTCTGTTCGAAACAACCGCCACGTGGAGATTCAAAAATAAATGCCGAGTTGGCCTGAATATGATTGGCTCAAGCACAATCACGGCATTTGATTGGCTGATAACCGTGGTTGACTTTCAAAATAATCCTCAATTGTTGGCAGTACTATCGTCGTGCTTTGATCGCTTTCTATAGTTCGTCTAATGTCACGCAACAGTCCAGGTGGAGATCTCCGAAAAACGATTTTTGTGGGGAAGATTAATCACAAGCTAATACTTTGCGTACTAGTTACAGGACGAGTTCGAGGATGGTTGAACAATATGGTACGAGCATCAGTTTTGAGTGATTGACGTGCAAGACGTGAGTCGAGAACGTAATCACGAGAAACAGGCGAGTATCCATTGTTCAACCATTCGAGAATAAGTCCTGTAACGTACTTAATGTACGTACCCGCTGACCTAAATTTCCTGTAATGTAGACGGCATCAATTATCAACTACTTAATCTAGCCATTTTAGTCACTTGAATGAGGGTTGCACCTAAGTGGTCTAAGTTGCGTGATCAATTACCACTAATCTGTTTGACCTTGAAATTA
>JAOBRC010547564.1:0-18350 GCA_027575255.1 Scolionema suvaense | reverse complement strand
TATTTTCTTCGGGGGATATTTTCCGGGGGGCAATTTTCCGGGGGGCAATTTTCTGGGGGGCAATTTTCCGGGAATCGATATTGATGCCCTATTCTTGCATTTAGTTATTTGCCCTAAAATTCAGATCCTGCTCAAACCCTTATAATTTCATTTTACCAAAAACCATGAATATAGCATGAAAATTGAGTTATATATGTATGTACCGTATACTGTGGTTACTTTCATGTTGAATAGAACTTACTTTGCTCAAAATATTAACATTTATATTCCGACGCTCGTCGAATAGTGTCCCTTTAAATTTTAAATTGTAAACATTTCACAAAAGCAATAAAAACAGATGAATCCAGTTTAAACACAATTTTTTCATGCAACAAAAAAAATATCAAGTCAAAAATAAGATCCATGACTACATAGAAAATGGAATTAGAAGTAACATTAAAAACGAGCACAGAAGCACAAGAATGATGGCAAGCCAGGCTTCTGCACAGCCATGCCGCTCATACTAGTGTTTGTTGAACTGCTTCTTCCATACACCAACAGATTCACCGAATCCGCACTTCCTTGATGCAACTAGATTTGTTGAAGACAAGCTTTCTTGTTCATTTCATCCACATTGTTGCATGGCATGGTTTTGTTGAAATTTTACGGTTCAACTGGAGTTACGCACTGCGCTCCACAGCCATTGGGGCAGCAAACCGTACCAGCAGGGCATGATCCTACTACACATTCATTGACACAGGGACCTGGTGTCGAAAATACCGGGCATAATAGTTTGGTGCATGAAACGCCAAGATCGCAGAACCGGAAGCAACACTGGTGACCATTAGTGCATTGACTATTACACGGTGGACGTACAGGACATGGATCGGTAAACAATGGAATCGGACAAGTCAGAGCAACTGCAAAGAAGAACGAGAAACATAACATTCTCACTTTGAGTCCTAAAGCATATGCTAAAACTGCTAATTAGTTGCTGCTACACAACCATTCTCCTGAAACTCTGTTCACTGATATACCAATGATTTTACCGATACGCGCTTTTTTTTTTGCAAGTAACATAATTTTTTGTTTGAGGTTCGATGTTGCTTAAGTTTTGTTCTTGCCCAGGGTCGATTGTTGATTAGCTTTTGCGTATTGACAGTTGATAGGATTTCTCAAAATGCTAACAATAGAGGCGTTTTTTTCTCTCTGCTCACGTTTCGGACTTCTTTTACTGAAATTCTGCAAGTGGCTGTAGTTCCTAGCAAAGTGGAATGAGAAAAGAGAGCAATAGTTATTACCAAAATGTTCTTTTTTTCATTACTACGGACTTTTTTGTGTTCCCACATCTTAACTTTTCGGGCCTTGTCAAGGCTGAGGTGTTCCTTAGCTGTTGCTAAACTTTTTGAAAAATTTGAGCCTTGAGTTGCTAATAAAAAAGCATGTAGCACAGTGCATGCACAGAGCGACTGAAATAGGTACAAAGATGAAGCTCGATTTATCCACTTTTAAAGCTTACTGTACGAGACAAACCAGACTAAACCTATTCAAATTTGTGGGTTTCTATTCATGGACAGGTACGCATTGATTGAATATCTGTAATTTTAATTTTGCGTAGTAATTTTGTACAGCAAAATTCTGTCTTTGAAAAGGACAGTCTCCGATAGGTTTCACAAAAAGCATTGCGAAATGCCTAGTCAAGCAGCCTGGCTTTCATGTTACTACTCCTAAAAATGCACAGCTGTCAATGGTGGAAAAAAAAATTCCATCATCGAATTACATTGACCAGGATTCCAATATATATTGTAGGATGAAACTTCGAAAATTTTGCAGGAAAGGTGTTGTATATATTCCGAACGGTAGGCTAGTGCACCGTCCTCTTACATAACTCTAGAAAGCACTTATACTCATTACATTAAGGGGAAATAAGGTCAAAAATGAATTTAATTAGATGACAGAGCGCAGTAAAACTTGACTTCCAGTTTTTTATTTCATGATCAAAGCTTATGTAGTTTTCGAGATATCCTGTCCTAAAGTCCAGCAGCTTCCATCTTGATTTTTGATGATGCCATACGGGTACGTTGCTAAGCATCGTTATTTCCTTAGCTAAGTTTATTTTTGCAAATGGATATGCTACATATCATCAATTTTTTTTTGAGAAATAGAAGAGTGACCGTACATTGCCGATATTATAAGAACTGTATACCCTGCAGAGCTGAAAAAACACGTCTTATTAATCAAGGAATAAAGTCATAAAGTTTCAAGGCCGCGGCTTTTTTTTTTAGAAATGTTAGAGTAACGAACGAAGTGGCCACTGGATTGCAGTAAACATATGTACGTTCATAAAATTACAAATAAACTTAACCTTACAGGGTATTGGAGGAGGGGTGGGATTGAAATCCTTCCCAATCCCTACATGTTTTTCTTCGTGCAAATCTTTTCGGGTGATCCGAATGGCTGCTGACCCTTTGGGAAACTTACTTAACTTTCTTTGAAAACAAATTTGGCGTTCACACCTATCGTAATTCTGGAAACCCGACATGACATGAGCATTTCCCGTTTTCCAGAACCATGCCGGAGCTGATGACTATCCTGACAATAATCACCTGTTGCATGCAAAGGTAATACAGCAAGGACATTTCCAGTCTTGAAATATTTTCATAAAATGTTGTTATATATCGCCTACACGCTTTTTGGGTGTGACACCATTGTTTCAGAAGCTAGTAGGGTGGTGGATTCCACGCCTCCTCCATCCTCCGCATGATCCAAAAAAGCCCATACTATTTAGGGTTATATCGCTTTGGCAAAGGAATAACATGTGCATTTATGAAGGATCGCCCCAAGACAGTGTAAAGATTGTACGACAGTAACCTCTGGCAAAGTTGTCTGGCTCTCATATATCGCTATTGGTATTTCAAGCGCACTCAGTTGGATGCCTTTCGGAGAACGTTATTTGCTCAGAAAGGAAGAAGTCTACAGAACCTGTCAACAATACATGACACTTTCTACAGCATACATGTCAATATGCCTATTAGTATCTCGGAGCAGATGTTCTGCTCAAAGAGCACCCTTGATCGAATCCCTCAGTGCAGTTGGAAAACAATGGAGCTGTACGGGAGGCGGTATAGACAACATTGCCATAGGTCACTGTAGTATGATCTTTATACAATTGTACTGCGATCATTCTTAAATGTACGTGTTATTCGCCAATGTGATATAGCCCTACAGAACATGGATTTTTGGATAGTACGGAGTATGGAGGGAGTATGGAAAGCAACATCCTGCGAACTTGAATTATCAATGGTGCCACACCCACGAAACGTGGTCAAGCTAAATAACAGCATCTTAGCTATAACAAGACTTCAAGTCTGAAAATATGCTTGCTGTATTACCTTTGCATGCAACAGGTCATCAGTGTCAGGGTAGTCATCAGCTCTGACGTGGTTCTTCTAGTCGGCAATATGACATCAAGAGCTCTGCAGGAAATCCTCAAACAGCCACTAGAAAAATAGCGATAGCTCCAGAGCTACGATAGATATCAGCGCCAGATATGTTTTAAATAAAAGCTAGGATAATTTGCAGAAGAGTCAACAAAACGAAGCCATTGGGATCGCCCAAAAACATTTGCATGCAAAAAAAGAGAGAAAAAAATGGGAGGTAAAGTGTGATTGATTCCAATTTCACCCTTCCCCCCTACTCTGAAGGGTTTAGTTTCGTCATTTTGTGCATACTTTTACTGCAATCCAACGATAATTTTAGTTTGTCGCTTTCAATTTTAGTTTTCCCAGCAGTTTGTATATCTCAATGGAAAATTTTGGTTTCATTTTCGATGCTAAATTTCCTGAGTTTCACCATGGATGTATAAAACCATCCATGGTTTCACAAATTTCGAAGTGGTTGTGCAAAAGGCAGCAAATCTCGACGTAAATGTAAACGTCGGACTTGTGTGCACTCCACGATGCAAGTGCGAGAGAAACTGCTTTTAGGAACCAATTGAAGCACATAGAACTTACACTTTATTTTATGCTGTGTTATGTTTTCCTGGTCTTTGCTCGTCATCTTTTGTTACTTCTGTTTCTCAATAATTCTTTTGTTGCCGACACAATGTGTGCTGCTTGGTTATGTATGAAACCTTACATATAATGAAGAAACTTATGCTTGGTCTTAAGCAAAGTTTTATTCTCTCAAAGTTGCTCGCTGAATGAACTAAGCTCCATGTATTTGTTGCCGATGAAGTGAAAAGGTACAATGTAGTTTTTCTATTAACTATGCTCTGAGTTAACCTGGAACCAGATCTCGATCCCTCTACACAGGAGCTGACTGCTCTTTACTGTGTAGAGGGAAGGAAGCACGGGATCAGGCTCCCAATGCACCCATGCGAGACTAGCAGTATAAATTCTCAGGTTGCTTTTAGTAAACCTGAACACTGAGCCTCAAATTCGTGACACGCTTGAAGAACAAATAAACGCCAAACAAATATTTGTTACGTAACGTTCTTGCCAACTGAAGAATATATTTAGCTTATTTGCTAATTGCTCATTTTTTTTTAGCTGCGACGAGGCAGGGCAGTTAGAACAAAGTTTTAAGATTTAAAAGTATCCATTGTCATTACAACAACAGAAACAGGTGTTCTTCACGAACCAAATGGTCTTAGTTTTGTCCTATGCTAGTCTCGCATGGGTGCATTGGGAGCCTGATCCCGTGCTTCCTTCCCTCTACACAGTAAAGAGCAGTCAGCTCCTGTGTAGAGGGATCGAGATCTGGTTCCAGGTTAACTCAGAGCATAGTTAATAGAAAAACCCAGTAACTATGCTCAGAGTCAAGACACATTCAGAGAGAAGAGATGCGTCTAGTCCTGAGCTGCAGGAAATAGGAAAACATAGTGCCCGGTTTAACATCATAAGTTACTTACCTGGACATTTAACATTTGCTGGATAGTCGCATGCATCCATTGTTTGGTTATAATGAAGACCTGAAGGACAGGGCATGACGTATGTATTTCCTGCGACACAGGCATAATACTTGTCGCAATCAATCGGCTTCTGATAATTCCCATCTGCCTTGTCTTGGCAAAATGTAAGATCATTCGGTGGTGTCACGTAGTCTGAAAGTGAAATAAAAGTAAAAGTAACACACTGCATTACATCAACACGTCGCAATCAGATATGCATGAAATTACCCTCATTTAATGAAGCTGTTCACATCAAACAAAAAGTTCATTTGGAAACAAAACTAGTTCACAAGTTGGACGTTAATTTGCAAATATCGTCGTTTGCTAAGATGAGCTTACCAAAACACTTAACTTAGAATTCCCGTCAGATAATAATTTGGCCCATGACCATGCAAGAGTTCTTTCTACCCTCTTCGTACGTTTATTTATATAGTATACACTCTTGAGAACATGGAGTACTGAGAATCACCTGCAATTTAAAAATATGGTGTACTGTGCAGTTATCTCTAAACCATTTTTCTATCCAAACTATGATGAAAACAAGGAAAGAATGGGCTTTGCTTCGCATAGTCAGGTGTTAATTATGCTCCACATATGCGGTTGCACATTTTTTTACGAATCATCTATATGTCGCGAAGGGGTGACGCATACTAGTACAAAAGTATTTCCCTCGAATCCTGGTAAAGTGCGCAGACATATGTTGGACTTTTGTCTTTTTGCTCCTCTGCTTTATAGTTTACGTTCAGTATAATATAACGGCGAAAAAATTACGACAAGTACATTATGTCTTGCGAAAAATGTTTCATCTATGTGGAAGTTATAATTGCGATTTCGAGCTAAGATAGGAAAAAAGTATTCGGCAATAAATTGTGTTGCAACATTTTTAGCATAGTCACACAAAGCGACTTCGCTTCGCTTCTTATGACTATTAGTAAAGCCTGGTCTTCATTGATCTTAAGCCATCTTACGATGAGCTTACGATCAATGAAAACCAGGATTAAAGCCTGGTTTTCACTGATCGGAAGCCCATCGTAAGATCGTCGTAAGATAGCAGGAAAGCTTTCAGACGCATTGTTCCTCCAGCTACGATGCAGATCTTTATCTCATCTTAGCGAGGAAAACCTTTTTCCTCCTTACGATGAGATAAAGATCGCCATCGTTACATGACGAACAAAGACATAAGCATCTTACGATTGGCTTACGATCAAAACCAGGCTTCCATTTAGCCCAACATAGACAGAATCGTTAACAGTTTTTCTTTCGTATGTTTGTTGTCATCAAATATAAACCTTTTCGAGTTAGAAGTATTCAAAACGAATTGAACCTATATTCAATGCTGATTTTGTCAAGTTGAGCACAATCATAAACAAATATATTAGAACAAGTGAAAAATTTGCCTCTCAAAACAGCCCCTTCCCTCCTTTCTTTACCTTGTTCTTCCTAATTGACAGCTACACCGAGCAATTGGGAATAGTTTTCAATAAATGCCATAACCAAACCAATATTCATCTCAAACGATGTTCAGATTGCCACACAAAGTTTCTTCCGATTTACAGTAGAGCCACTATCCCAGACAAAATATGTTGGACAGGCTATTTTTGGAGCAAAACGAACATTTTCTATTTTTTGCTTTGAGAACGAAACGCTAGTCAATTCCGCTGAATCCATTTAGCGGATTCAAATAGGTATCCATTAGGCAGCGAGGCGAAGCTGACATTTTCCTGTTCTCGGCCATGGAAGAACGAGCAGGTCTTTTTTAATTGATCAACCTGCAAATGAAAAATATCAAGCAACGCCCAATTGAGGTTCTAAGCAAGCCTTGTGCAATCGTGCATGCATCCAAAATACTGTTTTTGAAAATTTGACACATAAAACTGTCAAACTTTATCCCACCCGCCCATACTCTGATTTGTGCGGCACTTGCTCTATTCAATAATCCTTTTCTTGTGGTTTGGCAATAATATGCCATTTTTGACGCAAATCCCAAAAATATTTTGTCCAGGATTGCAAGTGGTGTGTATTGTGTGGTATGTGTTTGCAGAATACATGCGAATACAAATCGGATTAGCTGTTTTCACTAAGCACAATTAGCTTCAACAAATCATTGTTGGTTTCATAAAAAGCTAAATTTTCTATGGCTATGCCATACCCAAATACTGAAGATATCTTAGGCGCAGGATAGGTAATAAGCCATGCAGAACGCTGAGCTTGCTAGCATGGCAACTTCACGCTTTTTTTTGTGTAAACAACAGTTTTTTCGATTTCAGCCTCAGTGTTGCTTAGTATTTTTCGTGTCTCAGCCTTGAACGTTGCTTAAATGTTGCTTATGTCAAATAAAAACATTGTAAATGTCCAATTGCGTAACATTTTTGCATGATACGTTGCAATAGCCTGTGTTTCTTGCTTATATTTAATGTACCCTCATTAATAAATCGTTCACTTCTTTCTGTATGGTTTGCAAAAAAAAAGAAGATGCAAAAAAAGAAGATCTTGTGCTCAAAAGCATAACCTGAGGCTCAGGGCTGAGATTTTAGCGATGTTCAGCTTGGTGATGCTTACAAAGATGTTGCTAATAAAAAGAAAACAAAAACTTGTGGTCTTGATGTCTTTTTTGCCCAAAGACTAACCCGGATTTTTTGCCCGAAGACTAACCTGGAACCAGATCTCACCATCCCTCTATACTATAGCTTGATATGAGGAACAGGTCAATCAGGCCTCATAAGAGGAAGAGCATCTGATTTCAGGGTACCCACAGACAGAATGATACATAGTAATAACTATTCCTAGTAATAGAAACGCTGAGAAAGGCAATTCCCCACCAGAGTAATCATGATAGAAATCTCTTGAAGACAAATGAAACTGTTCTGACTCCTAAAAAATTACTCCCTAATTATGCACTGGCATGACAAACTAGATATCCCCCAAAATACAAAGGAATCGTCGGGGGCCAAGTGGTTGGTATTTTTGCTGGCGCTACGGCCTTCTTCTGAAGATAGGACTTAGGAAGTGTAGAGGATTCTAACAAAAGGATAGAATAGCAAAATGATTTCCTGTGGTTGCCTGTGATTTTGGTTGGGAAATTCTTTATGATAACATCTAGAGATTAGCACAGAGAGAGCCAATCTCAGCTTGTCAAGGCAGTTTTGACATTCCTTGATGAATAAACGACTGTTGTCTAAATAGACCGAACACGTCCAGTTAACCAACATATTGGTTTCGCTCATTAAAGCTCAGTACAGACCTACGCGTGGAGTCTAGTCGATCAGGTAGTCATCTGTAGTTGCTATTTTAGCTGCTGGTAAAGGAAGATGTGAATCTTATAATTCTGACCAAATTTCGTTTAATCTTGGCGAAGGAGTCACACAATTAGGGTAAATTTTCAAAAAAAGGATCGGAATTCCTGAAAACCTGACAAAATCAAAATTTTTCCCGATAAAAAACGATAAAGTGAACTCAATAAAACACATTTCAGCGAATTTGACTCATATTTTAAGTTGGGGCAAAGTCGGGCCTAACATGGGCTATTTTACAAGTGCAATAGCGCATTATTTCCAACAGCACCCAACTGCTGGTTTACTCCAATATATGCGATGTGTGGCACACGTTCGTCCACGCATGAGCGATTTCGATCCATGAACACAATGGGGCACACCCGAGCACAAATGGGATTATACCTTATAAGGTTCGATTTCGTTCTGAATCTGGGTAAGACATCGCACATTGTAGGATGGTATCGGAAATTATACGCTATTGACATGAAATAACATGTGAAGACATGTCTCAGGAAGCCTGGGACGAGAAACAATTCTATGTGCAATTTTGAAATCGCACGGGGTAAAAGAAACTCTACAAATGAAAAGTTGATGGCTATCAAATGCTGACAGGCTGATACTTTGATTAAACCAGGATGAAGAAAAGCAATTTAATGAAGGGTAGTATATGCAAGAGAGGTTGTAACACTTGCCAAGAAAGTCGGGCTTCAACATTCTTGCTCTTGCCAACTAAAATTGCAAAAACAGCCGCAACCAAAACCGATCATCGACCACAACTCAAAATCAAAGGCAAAACGTTTTTATCTCACGTAATGCAATTATTGATTCTGTATACGTACCTACACTGTGAGAGGTTGCCACCTCCAGCAATACCAAAACGCTCAGTAGAAACAACATGTTGAATGAGTTTACCCTACAACACCAAAAGAGCGATAGTGATACATAACGCAACTAAAAGGAATGTACATTGGACGTAGAAAGTTAAGACTGCACTTAGAAGCTGATAAAAATAAATAAACATCGACGTTGTGTAGGAATATGTTCAATGAGAATAATGCATATTTTTAGAAGACTAAAACAACAAAATAGCAGCTAAGTTAACCAACAGAAAAATGTCTTCACTGAAGCTCTTCATAAACAACAACAAAGAGATTGAAGGAAACAGTTGTGATGCAGAAAGCTTTTGTCTTGGGAATCAATTATGTTCCTTTTTCACTTGCAATGCTACAGTAGAAAGCATTGTAGGAAGTTCACTACTACTTTCACAAGAAACTCATTAACGGTGACCCACCTTGATTTTCGGACGACCTTCCTCGTGCTTCTGCCGTAAACAAACAAGGATCTGAGTATATACAGAAAAATGCCTTAAACAGAGAACGTTTCTCCCTTACGTAACAAGTTAATTTCCAATTGTTCACATAATTTAACAGATTACGTGACTATAGTTAGTTAATCCTTCTCCTAAAAGTTTCATTTAGTCAATTAAACGTGACTATAGTTACTTGGTCGATTCAGAGCGACACAAGTCCAAAAAAATCTTGTTAGTGCATCCTGCAATTGTCGGCAAAACAATAACACAGTGGGAGTCAAATGAATGTATACTCTCACCGCGGAATGTACGTGGGCATGGTGTATCATATCTTGTCTGTGTTTGTCAATTGTGTCTTCAGCCAAATATGATGTAAGAGCCATGTACAGTGCTTCAACAAAGTTGCTCCCTTTGAATGTTATTTGACTGCTTTGTTTCGGGAGGAGACTGGTTTTCAATACTATTTGTCGAATATGAAAGATAGAGGAATTCTTCACCTTTTGCATATTGTGAAAAATTTCAGAAGTTGTATAAAACGCAAAACCTAATGTATTCTGTCTGAATAAAGGTATCCCATATACATCGTGTATGAGGTAATTCTAATGCCACAGCGATCCATGGTACACGTGCGTTTTCAACGAATCTCACTTAAGGCAAAACCAGAGAGTTAGTATCCTAGGAGGGATGGGGTAGAGTTTCTGAAAGTAATAGGCAACAAGGTTAATGGTTCAGATTTTACGACCCTTAAGCAGTCTTATCTTTGTCGCCGTGAACGAATCTTAGAAGTATCATTAGCTATTATATATGGTGCAGTACAGTAAGCAGTTAACTGCCAGGGGAAGCTTGTTTTTCAAACAGTGAAGGGGTGAAAAGGGTCAATTTTTCTTGACCGGTCAGAGCTGCAAAGTGACGGCACTTATTACTACGAGAATCAATGAAGATGTGGACTCGATTTTTGTTTAAGAGTAATCTCCTCCAGCAGTTAGAGTCAGAATAGGGTCGCTTGTCAAAATTGATTGAGTGAAAAGGCCACAAATTAAGGAAACACTTTGAATTCAGGGAATCGAGGGTACTGAAATTTCGAGAATTTGACATTTTTTCCTTTAAAAACTCGAATAACTTCGTTCTGTTCAATGACACTCGCCAGAATTTGGTATGCTAACCCGTTTCAAGTGTGAGATGACCTTAAAAGAAACTACAGCTCTTTATATGTCCAAGAAAAGAATTTTGGCTCTGATTCTAATGCCCTATTTACCATTTTTTGTAATTGATTGCTCTGGCTCAAAGTGTTTTCTTGGCATGCTCGAATCTGGTTCAACCTTTTTGGTTGAAGAAAAAGTTTTCGAATCGTCGGAGGGGCTGAATCTCACTTAACTAAATCATTTCATTTAGTGTAGGGGCAGTACTGAAAGAGGTCGAAACGCTGACCAAATTTTAGCTTCTAATAATAACCCCCAGGGAAAAAATATTTAACTAGCAATCCTTAGACTAACCAAGCCGCTTCTGATCATAATTAGTAAAAGGCGTACTCTAATACAAATTCAGGTGAGAGAGGCGAAGGGGCGAAGCTCCGCTTGTGACTTGCGCTGCGTAGTGGGTCTTCGGGAAGACTAGCAATCCTATGAAAACGAAACGTGTGCCGTATGCATGGCCCATATTGAGGAGAAGATTTTGGTAGAGTCATTTTAATAAAGTATTTGTAAGAAGCAATGTTTAAGTTTTTCTTGATAGCACTCTGCATTTTCATTATTTTAAACATTTTATGACGTTTTCAGTAGGGTCCAGAATAGGTGTCAATTTTGCACTTTTTAACTTCGGTGTCCCAGGGCACCGCCTGCTCCCTGAATTTGCACGGCTTCACGCGGCCAGCTTGTAACCTGGGACCAGATCCTCTTTCTTTGCATTGGTTGCTGCTCCTTTTCTCTACACGGTTAAGAGCAAGCAGCTCCAGTATAGAGGAATGGTAGGATCTGGTCCCAGGTTACCAGCTAGGTTCAAAAGCTTCGCCCAAATGGCGGGTTACGATTCTTCAGGGAAAACTGTGAGTGAATTTTGCAAAATTTCATTCAAATGATCTGAAACTCACCTATGTTACTCTCCATACAGTTGCGCATTGAACAAAGTTTTGTTCTTTTTGGGTTTCGACTAGCTGCATCCGCCTCTCATTTTTTACAAAAGCTTCTAAAAATTAATTTTGGGAGAAAAAAATATTTTAGAAGACGTTTTTTTTAAAACCACAGTCCGATATGGCTATAGAATAGCGTCACACAAATTTCAGAATTTTCATTAAATTCTTTGGTTTCCAGAGAAATGATCATTTGCCAGCATTTTTTAAAAGTCCTAATTAAAAATTCCGAGTTAAAAAGCCTGAACGGGCAAAAATGTTTGCGGAAAAAAAGCAAAATTTATATGAGTTTGAATGAAAACATACTCTATTACCATGCCAGGTTTCCTCTCGAAATAAGTTGGTGTACCCGAGCTGTGGATGTCTGAAAATAATACCTTTGGAGCTAAGCATTTTTCTTGCAGATGCAACGTCTAGCGAAAATGTTTTGAACCATTTTACAAGTTCCAATGACCCAGTACTGTCTTTGTGTATTAGATACGGTTGCTGAGAGTCACACGTGCCCAGATTGCTTGTGAGCCATCCTCAGAAATTTGTTCTAACACGTTATTTTAACCCTATTTAGGCCTGGTAATTTTAAAACTTTGTACAGCCGGGAAGGGGGGGGGGGCGATCACGCCACCCGCCATATCTTCGTAACTAAGCAAGATCTAACAAAGCCCTTTGGCACAAATATCCATCTATCTTAGTTCTATCAAATGAAATTAAAAACATTTTAATACCCCTATTATTTTCGCTGACGTCAGCAAAAATGTACGATGATATAATTTTGGCCAAAATTCGTCAAAATTCGTAAAAATCGCAATTTTTCACCACTGAAACGGGTAGTGACCACTATTTTGTGTATTTCTAATCGTATCTAACACCAAAAAATCCACGTCCAAAGCAAATTTTTTTTTTTTTAAGAAAAAGTCCCAATTTAGGCCCAACACGTCCCAAAAATGGGCCGATACCTCCCGAACAGTACATTTTCCAAAATGACTTCATATTCGTGTTCCTCGATAAATTTTAGGAAAAGTCACCAAGTTTCACGTGTGTAGCACAATTCGTCCACCCGTGGCAATCGTCCAAAAACTTTTGTGGCGTGATCCAAAACCCACCAACCCCCCTCCCCCCGGCCTGAATAGGGTTAACTTCCTTGTGGTGATCATTTAGCGCTGTTTGGCCCGCCCGTTTTACGTTAATCCAGTCGTCCTAGCTTCAAAAGAACTGGAACTCAGAAAAAAAATAATGTAAAGCTATAACTTCGTCAGACGGTCCAGTTACATACCAAAACTAACAGAAAAAATCTCGATGAATCACATCATTTTGAAGAAAATTGGCCCTGACAAGTTTTGCTACCTGCAACTTCTCATGCAAATTGTCCGCTCGTAAAACGCACAGATCTTTTGAATTAGGCTCTTACGAGTACAAAAAAATAGTGATTTCAAAAGGAGTATTAGAGGCACAGCCGGAGATTTAAGTGAAAGATTGGGTAGAATTTTGCGAGATTTTGTCCCCATTTTTCGACCTAAGCCCTCCCAAAACTTCCCGAGGTCGTCTCTATAGTCCGACATCTCCATAGTCCAAATGTTGTATCCTAAGGCCGAAAGACTACCGCTATTTCGAATGTGATATCTATAGTCCAAAATGTGTGTAAGTGTTCCAAAAAGTAGCAATAGTCTGAAAGCTCTTTGGTCGGAAAGATGTGTACCCTTAGACCGAAAAATTTATGGATAGTCCGAATTATGTATCCGAAAAAGTCCGAAAGTCTGAAAAATGCGCTGGTAGTCCCAATGCTTCTTCACAACACGTTTTACCTTATGTCCGAGTTTCAGGTCCGACATTTCCTTTTGAGAAAACTAAAACTTGAGCATCTCAGACACCCCTCATGCTCAAAGTCAGCCGACTTTGCCCTCAAAATTGCAAAACCAAAAGAGGTAATTCCATGCTGTAAAAGGTAAGTGTTCCAGCCGGGCTGTTACTTTCCATATCAAAATATTAAAAAATCGATTTTTCAGGTTGTCGGAAAATTAAGAAACATTGATGAAAAATTAGAACATCGAGACTGATTGATTTTGCATGTTTCTTGTAAAAAAAGTATAGCACTGCAGCATGGAAACTTCTTCCAGATTACCAAAACATTTTTTCGGACTTAAGGCACATAATTCGTACTATAGACACATTTTTTTTGCGCGCACTAACTTTCAGATCATTGCAAACCTTTTTGGAACATATGGACACACATTCGGTCTAACGATATACCTTTCGAACTAGCACTACCGATTTCGGACTACTACTGGAACATCTTTCGGGCTAACAGCGCATTTTTCGGACTTTAGGTACATAGTTCGAACTATCGATAAATTTTTCGCACTGAGGGTACATCTTTTCGGATCAAAGAACTTTCGGACTATTGCTACTTTCGGAACATTGACACACTTTCAGACTATCGATACCACGTTCGAACTAGCGATACTCTTTCAGACTTACGATACAACTTTCGGACCATAGAGATGTCGGACTATAGAACAAGACCACTACCTGTATTTTTCTGCAATGTACAAGCTCTTTTTTATAAGCACCAGTAAATCGAGAATGAGTCTCAGTGCTAAAATTGTTGGCAATTCCAGCCTCAACTGGTAAGTGGTGCCAAACTAAATAATCTATGAATCATCTAAATTGGCTAAAGCAAGGCTGTAAGTGAACGTGTCAGACTTTTGTGCCGAGTTTTTTACAGGTAGCAGTTAAATTATTGCGCTTTGAGCAAATCAAGAACTGTGTTTTATGAAAATTCAAAGCTTAACCCTATGCAGGCTGGGGGAGGGGCGGGATCATATCACGAAAATTTTTTAACTACAGTATTGTCACGGGTGAACGAAACTTGTTGTACGTGTGGAAACTTGGTAATCTGTCCTAAAATGTTTCGGGGAACGTAAAAATGGAGCGATTTTCTGTCAATGTTTACCGTTCGAGGAGTATCAGCCTATTTTTGCGAGGTATAAATTTGGACCATTTTTGCAGATTTTTTCAATTTTCTGAAAAATTTGCTTTTGACGGGAATTTCTTACTCATTTTATGAAGAGACATCCGATCACTAAAGTCAACTCGACATCGAGTTAAAAATGGATTACTTTCAGATTGCCAATAGTGGACGTAATGCTTCTGAACTGAGAATTAAATAAACGATTTATACGAAAAACTTTGAACTTATAAGTGGTTGTGAAGTATCCACTAAACTGTGATTATTCGATTACTAGCAAACTGTTGAGAGCTTGCTCTCTTAACCCTTCGTCGGTAACGCTAAAAGCTAGGGTACGAACGGTAAAAGAGGGGTACACACCCCTCGGAAATGATAAATCCCTTATCTCTGTAGGGATAATTTCTGGTGCACACCAAAAGGGTCCAGTATAAGGTTGCATGCCAATTTTGGTCAAATTTGGGTGTCCAGTTGTTTGTTTAGGAGGATCGAAAAATGCGACTGGACACTACCATACTGTAGATGCATAGTGCAAGGGCTCCCTGTAGAGGACAGATTAGTTAGGGCAATTTTGACTCTTCCTGAAGTCCAATACAAATGAAACTTGGCAGGTGGATAGAAAATACCAAGTTTACTTTTTGGGTCTGTAAAATAGTCCATGTTATTCAAAACATCATCAAACTTAGCAGACACATCGAGGCTATTAGGAACAATGTTCCTGCCAAGTTAGAAGATGATTGGTGCTGATATCGACGAAAAACCTCTCGGTCAATCGGTTTGCTCAAAAGTGCCCCTCAGGCATGGGGCCATACTTCCAGTACCAAAATGGTAGAATAGCGAGTTTTGTACTAAAAGGTCCCCAAAAGGATTTTTTAGCAACATAAAAATCAGCCCGGCTGAACATCGCGCGCCTTTTACCGACAAGGAGGGGGGGTGTACACCCCCCTTTACCATCGAAGGGTTAATTTAGCTATTGTTTTATATGTTTTAGTAACATGATGTTAGCTGCCATGTTAGATACGATTACAAATACACAAAAACAGTGATCACTACCCATTTTGGTGGGTAATCAATAAAATGCGATGGTAATAGAGCAGTTAGCTAAATCCTGAAAAGCTAAAACTTATGAAACACCAGTGGTATGATTCGAGGTATGTAACTAGTCAGTAGGGGTAAAAATCCGCACTTAAATGAAGGGGGAAACATTTCTGAAGCCTATTTTTTGGATAAACAAAAGGTCGGCAACGCTTGTTCCTTGTACTGTATATGTCAAGGCTTCATCTATACTTCGGTGCAGGCTGATCTTCAAACACAATAGGCTTTTTTTCGAGTTTGTCAAATATCTAAGCACCGGCTCCGCACCACCCCAGCTTCAGGCTCACTTATTCTCTCAAGTGAACCTTTCGTGAAAAACAGTTCTTGATTTTCTCAAGCACAATAATTTCACTGCTTCCTGTAAAAGCGAGAGTGTACTCAGCACAAAAGTCTGACAAGCTTACATGAAACCTTGCTTTAACAAATTTAGATGATTCATAGATGATTTTCATACGCACGACGTAAGCGCCAGTTGAGGCTGGAATTGACACATATCAACTTTTTTCTCAATTTCCAGAACTTTGATCCAGCTCTTGTATTAAAGCTCACTTCGAGACAAAAGTTGTCCTGCTGAGTGCTTCATGTTTTCTGTCTGTGATTTATTCTGGTCTTGATCTACCTTCTTGGCTAGTTTTCGCTCGATCAGTGTTATTGCACTTCTCACAAAAACGTAAAGAAAGTGACCTCAGAATCATCCCTTTACCACCAGACTTCTCCTATACCGCCAGCGGCATGATCGATTAGCCTTTTCAGTCCCTGCAGTAGGATGATTTCTTAGATGAAAGTTTTGAATCTCTGTTAGAAAGCATAGCATAAACAATTTTTTTCTCAATCATAGAATGCTAGGGTCCAGAAAAGTGATTGTCTAAAACTATATGTCTCTCGCGTTTTACAATTACTGTGATTTTCGCTGTTGTCGCAATCCCAGCTACTGTTGTACTGACATTAAAGCTATGATTCCACTTATCGGATAGGTTTCCATGTTGTTTTACGCCGAATTGCTGTGCAGTGGAACCGCTTTCGGCATGAAACGTTTTGAAACGATTACATGAGTGATTCCACACGCCGATGACATGAAGTACATGCCATCGGTGCGAGGGAAAAAAAATCATTAGCCGTTGACGCAACTTGCAGAAGTTCGTTTAGGTCGATGGTTGCAAAGTTTTTAGTTTTAGTCTTAACTTGCAATTTAGCATCTGTCTTGCAAGTAATTTTTGGCTTATTCCCTTCCCCAAAAAATCAGCATAGATCTCGTGTTGCCAAGACATGAAAGTGATACAGTAGCGGTCGAAAGAGCGCTTACGGCAAAGAGAATATTCGCAAATTCTCCGTCTACAACCTCCTTCTTTCCTAGCTTTCGTACCCAACTGAGCGGAATTTCGAACTTTGAAGCATCAACTTTACTGACTTTACTGACTTTACTGGTTCCACTTAGCGGATAGCACCTATCCGATACGTGCATACCACTTTCAGAATCGGTGCGGCATGACTGCACAACGGCACGCTAATCGTAGCGGATAGTCTTCGGCATAATGGAAACACCCCACCCTATCCGATATGATTTTCATGTCGCTGCGATTTCTATCCGGTAAGTGGAAACACCGCTTAAAACTATATGTCTCTCGCGTTTTACAATTACTGTGATTTTCGCTGTTGTCGCAATCCCAGCTACTGTTGTAAGGCAGGGGTAGAAATAAACCGTCCGGCTCCGGCTAAAGCCGGATCAAATTCTCGTTTAGCCAGCTCAATAAGATTCGGCATTGTAGAAAAAAAGCCGGCTTGAAATAGCAATAATCCAGGTGAATCCATCAAAATGCACGAAAAACTTACAACAAAAGAAAGACGTGCTGGTGAAGTCACGTGAGCAGTTTAACGTTAGCGAGTTCACACTTGATGACTCGAGCTCGGATGATAGTATTGAAGATATTTTTTCTAGTGACAAAAGTGACGATGATGCAAAATAGTTGTGTATGATTAGCATTTGCTGAAAATCTTTGTTTCTTTCGTTTCTTTTCCCTCATATCGGTCAGAAATCATTTCTGGGCTATTCCAGGCTGTTAGCCAGCCCTGTCAGGGTGCGTATAACGCCACTTCGCAATAAAGAGGAATTTCCCAAAAGTGGCTACCCCCTGTTGCTCTGTATCAGTTTTTCTTCCCCAGGTTGGCGCAGCGAAACACGTTTGAGCGTTTTCATGAAATCGATGGTTATATTTTATATTTCTCTTTATATTAGGTCGATAATAAAGGTTCGAAATCGCTTAAAATGGTTCACAAAATAGCCAATCCAGGCAAAAGAATGCCCCCAAATCAAAAATTTTCCGGGGCTCCGCCACGAACCCCGCTGGCGGGCTTACAGCGCCCCCAAACCCTAGACTAGCTTAGTCGCTTTTCTCTAAAACCCCCAAAAATATTATACCATCAGTTTGTATTCCGACTACTTCCCTATTCAAATGTGACTCTTCATAACAGGAGAGGAGAAAGAAAAAGTAACTAGAAGGTATTGGCCATCGGATTTTGAGCAGGAACTACCTGCAGTCCATGCGCAAGATTGTTTGTGAAATAGCTTGAGCAGGGGTGCGACATGATGAATTTTTAATTAGACGCATTCAAAGTTCTCTTGCAGCAAGACAGTAAACAGCTCTTGCTGATACCCCCGTATT
>JAOBRC010547453.1:0-11251 GCA_027575255.1 Scolionema suvaense | reverse complement strand
ACCCCATGGAATCTGGCAGACACTACATAGTCAATTATTTCATATTAGCCAGCCTAGCTCACCTTCGTGAAGTAGATCAGAAAACGCATGGCGTATGCTTGTGTTACAGGTTCATTGAGTTCGATAGAGACCTGAAAAAACAAGCATATGCATGAATTTGATACGATATTGATTACAAAACAATAACACAGATTTTAGAAGAGCAGGCTGCCAAGTGATTTCCAGCGTAATGCCACATTCCTCTTTGTTTCACGTTTCATGAGTACAAAATCGTCCATGGATCAAGCAAGGTGGGTAATTATTCCCATCATTTAAGTTAAAAAAAATGCCTATATCTTCTTGGTTTTCCATTTCGTGACAATAGTGCATCGACGGCGATTTTTTTTCACTTACAAACTGATAAAGTAATCATTCGACTACTACTTTGACAGTTTCCTTTTCTTCAAAGGTCTCAATGCAGTGACATATACAGCAAATCTGCAGTTGTGAATTTCTTCGTGATTTTGAAAACCACAGTAGGGAAATGAACAAATTTTCAGAACAGTATACTTAACTGCATGGAAATTTCGCGGTTTTGCGGTTGAGTAAAAAAAACCGCGAAAATAAAATTCGTATTTAGGGTCAACGGCGAAAATAAAATGTACCAAAAGACCGGGTTTTTCAGTTGAAAAGTTTAAGTTTCAAACCATAAAACGTTCCTTTCTTTATATTTCTGACTACCCAAAATTTAAAATTGCTGCTAAATTTCCAATTTTGCCTGAATCACGAAATTAAATGCCGTGAAGCGCTATTTTGACAAAAAAAGTGAAATTAAAATGGACGCAAAATTTTCATAAGTAAACAAAACAACAAAGAACACAACAAAGAATAACTTGACCTTCAAACAAACAAAAAAAAACAAAAACAAAATGAGAAAGTTTCAATGAAGGAACCAAAATCAAGGGGCAACAAAATAATACAATTGAACATTTACCACAAGATAATCGACGATGAAAACAACATTGACAATGAACCGATCAATATATCATGATAAATAGCAAATTACAAAAAGCTGTCTGCAAAATGTAAATCAGCTTCGTTTTGCTCGTACTACTCCCATGAAATGTTAAATCTCCTTCAGACTATTGGAGTTCAAAAGACTATCAAGTTGGTCTGTGGATTTTGTAAGGGTTTGACCTTACCCTAAATACAATTACCAACAATTAATACACGATTATGTACCGGTCCAGAAATATACCCATTCTCGCAAAAGCTAAGCAACTTTCGGACAGAAATGAGCACCTGTGAATCGAATACCCGTGCAGCGCCTATAACCAGGCCAATTAAAACAAATGGATATTTTTACTTCAGAAAAACGACGGGTAAAAGCGCATGCGCCTTTATTCATCGGCCTATTTTGAAGAGTTTATTAATGATTGGCAAGACGTAGGAAGAGTACAAAATGCTTGTGGAAGATTGCTTAAAAAGAGCGAAATAAAGACAGTGAGTGCTACTGCAGTTTCCTTTTTGTGTTTTGCTGGGGACTTCACGCAACAGAAAAGCGAGGAAATCTATTTTCGTGCAGCCCAATAAGCGTCAATAAGACCAACAACTCAGGGCCATTTCGACGGCCTATAGGTGCATGCGCCTTGATCCCGGATTTAGGCACATGCGCCTTTAGGTGGGGTGCACCTGTATGCGGGGTAATAGGGTATGAGGCTTTGTGAAAACATCTAACTTCATCATTCTGTTCTGATCGAGGGTCTTTATATTTCACCACAATGCCAAACCCAACCCTACTTGGAGCAGGAGAGGGAGGGGGTGGCGGATTTCAGGCCCCTCCCACATGTTTGGTCTCTGGTCATAAACGCCATACGGTGGTTTTTCATAGAATTTATCTGCCAAAATTTGGACACAGAAAATGTTCTGACCAGGTGATCTATAGTCCTTGTTTTCCTTCAAAATGGAATTGAGTAGCTCTTTTCCTGACTCGTCCGAACGAATCGCTTTCTCGGTCTGGTGTCATTGAATGATCTATAGTTCCAGACAATTGGAAATGAAATGACCCAACAAAAACGTGAATGTCCTACTGATCAGACAAAACTCAGGACTACTAAGCATGCTCCAAAATGACACATCCAGTACCCTTATTTAAACGCAAGGAGAATTTTCGCAGATTTCAGGTAGGTTAAGAAAAATCCGCTAAGCAATAATCCAGGAAAACAGGTGAGTTCTGCGACTGTTTACATAGTATCACATGGTAATTCACCTGAACAAATCAAGGAACGCTACTGAATTGATTGAAATATTACAGCAACAATCTCAAAACCACGCAAAATGAACTGAGGTAATAAAACTACTTCACTTACAGCTTGCCCTTTGTCATCAACAGCAGCCTGTTGCCGAAGTGTGATACTGCCAGCACCTTCTTCTCCTTGACACGAAAAGCAGATTCCGTCTTTTGTGCAAGCGATGGTTACTGAAGGAAAGGCAAATGAACAAGAATTTACATCGGACGACCCCTAATAATAAACGGTAAATCATGCTGTTTCAAGCTGCAAGCAACTAGGTACAATCGGTTCAGATTCATACCTCACAACATCCAAGGTTAATTGTTAGAATATATCAAGATGTACAGCTTGTGATGGGTAAAATACTTAACACCACCCTATTTAGGGGGGGTATATTCCGGGGTAAATTTGACCGGGTTCATAGCTGTGCCTTAACCCGATTCATGAAAGGAGGGCTCCGGTAAATTTACCTCCACCTTCAGTAATGGCCAGAAATAAATGGCGCCCTCGTATTAGCTACACAAACTAAATTAACTTGAGATGAATCTGTACATAATTTGCTTCAATAGGGTTAGCGGTTCATGAGATGTGGGCCTTTTATCAGGCAGTGGTCTCAATTTTTCTACGTTTCCCATACAAATCCTTACAAATAAAAATCGTCATAAATTTAGAACTACTTAAAGGAACAGTGCCTCAAAATTTTTTATTTCACGATCAATACTAGTTCAGTGTGGTCAAATTATGACCAACGTTCAAAATTAGCGTAGACGTCTAGAAGATATCGATTTTTTCTTTTTATTCTTTTGTCGGTGATACAGACAAGCTCTCGGTTCAGTGAATATGCCTCAATATTGGATCAGGTTTGTGTAACCTGCTTGCAAAATCTTCCAGGATATTTTGGGTCCTCTGCATCAAGCGTGTTGAAGCAAGATGGTTTGTGAAGCAAGATGGTTTGTGCAGCAAGCTGAAACTTGTGGTTCCTGCAGCAACGGTTGATCACCGTTGACATCCCTCAGCCATCAAAAGAGATGTAAAGCTAGATTCCAAAGACCTAAAATTGGTTTTGTATGCTCTCAGTTACACCGCAAACAAAAAAAAATTGCCGCATGCATCTTGTATTCAAAGACAGACTTGCTGTCCGCATTACCAAATAAGCCATTTTACGCACACCGAAAATTCAGAAACAGAAGTTCATAGTCCATACTACTATGATGACAAGTTTCAGATAGGGGGCAGGAAAAAAGCTCCCCCAGTTAGAATACCTTATTCGGACAAACCCCCCCAAAATTTGCCAGATGAATTTTAGCACGCAGATGTTTCTAAACATTTCTATGAGATCAACTTTCACTAACAGGCCCAAATTCACGATATTTGCGAAGGTTTCTCCGAATAAAGCAAGTTGTCTCAGAGCGGATAATTGCTTCTATAAATTCCATGCCTTTTGGGCTTTCTGGGAGGGGTAAATGTACCTCCTCCTGCATAGAAGTTAGTCCGACCCCCTAAATAGTGTTAAAAATATTCACAAAGCTCATCACCACAGATCAGTATGCGATGACATGTATCAGAATATTATCGCTAACACTAGTGGAAATATAATCCTGGGACAAAAGTTTCCAGGGTGGACCTGCAGGGTTGTTTTCCAGCCACTTGCACAGGGGTCCAGTAATAACAGAATCTAGAACTCGACTGAAAATCTAATTTTACCATACAGAATGATGTATATGATAATGTAGAACAATATCCGGTCCACAACCACTAATTTGAATCATACCATGTGGAAGTATTACATGGTTAAGCAGAGACACTAGCAACTGAAGTTTACCATGACATACTTGAAAAACACTTTAACAAGACTGATGTCATTTTCTATCGAATATGTTAACAGTACTGATTAGGAAAGAACATTGTGTTGAGATGCTTTCATAGCTACTGCATATCTGCAAAATGTTCTTAATTGAGTTTTCGAAACTCAAAACACTCAAATCCTTCTTTTGGAACAACTTAATTTTCACAAATTGAACACACACCTGTATCGCCAAATTGACTGAGATCCCGACATATCCTTTGAAACTCTGACGAAGGCATGCTTACCACAGCATCGTAATCTTGATCCTGAAAACAGAGCAGTAAACTGTGAGTGAAAGCAGACAGCCGGCCCTTTACTTCACCATTCGAATCATTTTCTCGATTTCTTAATTAGATTGATAAAATTTGAGAAATCAACAACTAAATCTAAAGCAGCATACTGGCATGTGGGCAATTTGGATTGACAAGCGCTTTTTTGACTCCCAGTCGCGCAGGCAGCCCTCGCAAAAGGGATAAAATTATGTGCGTAAAAATAAAACGTTTTCTTGTCTTATAACACATTGCAGGCCCAATTCCTTTAGCTATCTGAAAAGAGGTGGACGCGACTCCTCCCTACCATCTTTCTCATCTTTTGCTTATCACTCATTCAAATACATTATGTCGTAAACATCTTTGGCCCCACAATAGAATGCGATCGTGCCAATTTCGAAACAGTGTGTCGAATAAAATTCAAAGGGAGTGTCGATGTATAAACAGGATGAAGATGGAGGATGGCAAGAGCGTGAAATTCGCAACATGTAGTTCATGGGAGCTGAGTCTATTACCAGCATTTCAAACATTGAATTTCTCATTTACTCATAAATATCAGAGAGTGAATTTTACGAGTAAAATTTCTGGCCAAGAGTCCTTGATAAAGATCAGTAAGATGATCAGTGGTCACGCATGAACAGAAATGTTTGTGCATGACATCTGGAGCATTATCAGTTAATCCTGCGCCACAAGTAAAAAAAGAACGTGGCAAGATTTGGCAATAGGAACTTCGTCTTCGTCTTTAGAGCATAAAGCTGGGCAGCTGGTTTGACTATGGTCATAGCTCAGTTCGGCAAGCTGGCTAAGACCCCTGGATGCCTGGTTTGGGGTTCCAGGATGCAAAGCGTCCCCCTTACCGCAAGAAAATTTATCAGACAAAGTCTGTGTTGCCTCTGTCAAGAGCATCGCGCAGGCACTAAATTACTCACGGAGAAGACTGAAGCAGAGGTGCTGACTAGAGATGTGCTACATTCTTATATTGAAGCATTCTAAATTGTAGGGGAATAGTTCACATGGCATAGAAGTTAACGCACCAGGCTTCTCCCTGGAACGTGTGCGATCGCGCTAATGCATGCTGGTACGCAGGCAAACTGTCATCGAGCGCATTCTTTGTCAGACGTTGCACAGGCAGATACATCATATAATAGAAAGCAGCGTAGGCGAGAAAAAGCTAGATTTGCATGCCTAGTTTGGGGTTCCAGAACACAAAGCACCCCCTAGCTGAAAGGAAAATTCGGTCGCACAGGCACTGCAGCTCTGGTGCTTGTTACTTGTACAATAAATAGCACAGTCATACTCCCAGAAAATCCTGACACACATCACTACGGTATATCGCCATCATATAGGGCTTAGTTCATGTGACTGTTATCTTTGTTTTTCAGGAAAGAAAGTCAATACCAATCAAATTTAAAGGGGAACTTACTTGTTTAGGAAAAAACAGACCAACGGCACTCAAAAATTCATGCTACTATCAATGTTTCATGTTCACATATTGCTCTGGCCTACGGATTCTGCAAAATGTGCACTCCACTTTTTGTAATTACCGGCGCAGGTGACTTGACTCAAAATGATTAAGTTCTAGCTAGAGTATTGGAATCGAAGAGAATTACAGGGTCTTTATAAAGAAAATACACCTCTCAATGTTGATTTGAAAGCGGTCAAACATGCAGACTAAATCCAGTCATTACCGAGTCGGTCACACAATTTGATGTATCAGGTATGATCGGATGTCAAATTGATATTTGAAGCTCTGAGAGTAACATGCGAGGAGCACTAAATAAATGGCCCAAATAAATACAAATACTGGCAGCGGGCAGAATGGATGAGAGCTGGAGGAAAGAAGAATCAATTGTTCAACTGGTGAGCGACCTCATCCTACGAATGACTGGCCACATCCAGTATACAGTAGCTAAAACCAAGATGAAGAAAGGTGACTGCTGTATCATGCGCATAGCTTTAAGAAATTCTACAGCAAGTAATCCATGAAAACTGAAGGTTTACGACAAGGTTCTGCCCACAGTGGGTAGCGCTGGACGACTCATCAACTGCCCAGCACCAATGACGCTTTTCAGTGTTTTTAACCATTCCAACATCAAGACGGGATCTCAAGCTCTTATCAAGACAATGCGAACATTGTCTACACTAATTCCCTGACTTTTACTAAAACATAACTTAATTTCATGCCAGGCAGTTTTAATTTCAATTTATCTTCATCCTGGAATGAGGTTGAAGTTTTGAAACGTTTTGGACTTCACACGAACCCCATTGCAACTACCCCACAAATTTGAAAAGAGAGTGGTTGCACTACTTAGTCTACTGTAGTTCCCCCGGTACCTACAAAATCCTGGGAAAAACTCAAGTTACGGTAGTCAAGGATATACGGTAATGACTCTACCAAAATGATTTGAGTCTCATTTTTTCCAGATTGCAATTAGCTCTATCTAATCGAAAAGGGCACTTACCAGTGAATTTTACAAATAGCAAAATAAATAAAACAAGTCATCGAATTAATCGACTGCAAAAAATTTATAAACCATCAATCATAGTTTTACCTCATAAAATCAAGAATCCGGCTATATCATTTGGTTTTCATTATCTTGAACTTCATACAAAACTTCAGATTAATCAATCCATCGAGCAGCTGACCTCAGCGACCAGCAATCGTAGGAGACAAACTGGACTCATTTTATAGGACAGTCTTATCACTGAGTAAATCGCCGCACGAGCGGCATTTCGCTCTCCTCAAGAGTTCTGGAGGAGCGGTGGCGAGTGATTCGAGCAGTTCAAAGAAATGTTCTTTTACACCCCGTAATTTTTCAACCAGGGATCCATGGATAACGTTTGGTAACCTGTTAACTTTATCTTATCAGTCAGATAAACTAGACTTTTCAGCTTTTTCCTCAGACGCACTATTTATAGAATGACTAATACTTTCTCTCCTGAAATGGAAGTGTGACAAGGCGCTCTGTACATCACGTCAGGCGAGCAATACATCGCTCTCTTTGAGCAAGGCAGGCGAGTGCGGAGGCGTGCGCGAGCGATCGCTCGCCTCTCATTGATAAGACTGATAGGAGAATCTTCTACCATAGTCTGACTGCCTTTGGTTATTAGTACTGAAAAAAGTCAGCTGTATTGAAATCAATTTGAAAAGAAATTGGAGGTTAATGTGGTCAATCTGCACCGCCAGAACCAAATTGATTGCATTCTGAGCCCGAGCGATGTCAATAGTTATCAAATCGCTAAGATTCACGGAAGAATGGAGTGATAATACAGGGAAGGTCCCAAATTTGAAGTTGAAGTGCATGTTTTCTATTGGGCGGGCTAACCAGAAATAATAAGACTTGAAGGCTTCAGTGCATGGCCCGATGGTGTTATTAATAACCTAAGTGAGAACCAGCTTCTAAGATTGCGTGCAGGATAAGCCACTATAAAACATTGCTTTAAAGCAACACAATCTCTCAGATTTTTACATCATTGATGGGGAGCAGATGATTAGTTCGTCATATGTATGATGTTTCATGTCATTCCGATTATCCGTTCAGCAAATACTTCATTTCAAAGATTTCTTACTTTACTGTCAGAATGCTCTTGGCTCTCAGAAGCAATCACTGATTGTACCCTATGTAGGCCATTCTCCTACGCAATACAGAGGCGTATACTGTTATCAATGACCTGGCTAACTGTGTATTTGAAGGACTGTCTGCGATGGCAGTAATAGCAATAAAAAAACTGACTTATTTCTGTCTGAAGCTGCCTGATAATCACATTATGCCTCTCCTTTGAATCAGCTGATAATCATACATTTCCTCTGCCGAGAACTCTACCGAGTCCTGCGACTAAATAAGAAACCTGGAGTTTGTAGGGAATGTAGAACTTTCAATAAAAAACTTTCTTTGGTATCCTAATTCTACATGGCGACTTTTACAAACAGTTAACAAAAAATTAGGCGATTGCAGGGGTCAAAATAAGGTCCAGCAGCAGGACATTTCCGGATGAAAACTCAAAACACCCGGATGCTGATGGGGACAATTTCTCTTAAACATCCGGATGGTTTCCACCTTGACACTTGTGTCACCTAATTCTTTATTGGTAAACCTCTCTTACATACGCATCGATCATAAAACATCTGGATGCTCTAAATTCCCTTATTTTGACCCCTACGATTGTGTTCCTTTAACTACCCTTAACCGAATTGGATGACAGAGTTGTAATTTTAAGACGCTCACAGACAGCCACGCTCTAATTAAAAATATAAAGGAAAAATTTCAACGGAGTCCAAGAGGCAGTCAAACTTAGAAAAATCGCACCATGAACTGGGAATGTGTAAACAAACCATACCGAAATATTGAACAGCACCTACCGGAATACCAAGATGCTCGCTGTCAATATCCATTAGCTTCAAATCAAAGTGTGAGACACGCTCTTGATCTACAGATAGAGAAAGGTTTCAGAAAATGAGTACTTAACCAAACAACAAAGGTACAACTACAGCTGGCCTAATTAACTACAGAGAGGAGAAGGCTATTATATTGCATTTGGTGCTACGGGGAAAGACAGCATCAACTAATGCAGATGATGATACAACAGACCTTGTTGCAAATCCGCATCATACAATAAAACAATGTTCACAGTTAAATCATCAAATAAACCTTCCAAAAATTTATATCTGCAGCGACCAGTCAGCCCAGTTGATCAGTGGAAAGGTGAATTATATGGCCCTTTTGTTTGAAAATTTAATGCTTTTTTTTGAAAACTCACGGACGTTTACAGTACTCCCAGAAGAAAAACTGCTAAAACTAGGGCTTACACTTGATGCACCACTGTCTCTTAGATCTCATATTTTATCAGTAATCTTTAGAGCAAAAAGAATTGGACTAACCAAGACGTATCGGAGATTTGTACCTAGATATCATCAACAGTTCATTCATAATAAAAGACTTCACATCTTGACTAGGCAAACGTAATATATCACTCTGATTACAAAATGACACACTCAGGAAAATACGAATCTCAGCAATAATGTGCAGATTGGCTATCACAGATGCTTGGAAAGGAATTGTAATAAAAAACATTTACAAAGCTTTTGACACGGAAAAGTTGCATGATCGTAGGCATGCTCTCTTTTAATTATTGCAAAATAATAGTGCGTCAAAAACCAAGCCATTCTTATTCATCGAGGAACACAGGGTATCACACACACTTCGTGTACGTAATATTTTTCATTTCTAGCGAAAGTTCCAACTGCTGTATGCACAGAAGAAAAAAATTGACACCACAAAAAATGCCTAGAAGAGTCCCAAATTAGGCTGTAAGTTGGATGTTTGTCCTGACAATAAGTCAAGTTGGCTCTGTACCCTACATCTCACATGGTTTGGATGAATGGTTGGAACTGTTGCTCAGGCATATTTGAACTCTATAAACACCTTTCACCAACAACCGAAGTTGAGCATACCAATAGCCAGTATAGGCACTTGAATAAATCTCTGGTTGACAACAGTGGGAGATCGCCAAATCACCAAATGTTTAAGAACATTTTTCAGAATTCTATGAAATTTGCTCCCACATGGTCGATACAATCAACCTGTAGCACGGAGACCCATTCGACTTTCACGCTATTCTGTGATGTAGGCAGTGATTTAGGCAGTAATTTAGGCCTTTATTGGTACGGGGTGGGGGAGGGGTGGGGGTAATTACCCACCTCCGGGTATGATTGATGTGTGCCAACTAATACAACTAAAATCTTAAAAAAGCAAGTCGAAGGCATTTGTCCTTTTGGTGTATTATCAGAAAACCTGCGGAGGGGATTATAGGTCTAAAAGCTTTTCTAGCACTGACTATATTCTGAGTCAGGACATGTTATAGCTGATTGTAGACAAAATATTCAGTGCTAGAGAAGAACAAAATGTTGTTCTTATCCAAAGCTTCTTGATATAATCTTTCGTAACAATATTTTTCTGATCGAAACCCGAGTGTTGTTAGCATGTCCCCCACATTTGGCTCCCCAAAGCCATACATTCTTAATTATAAACTTTGCTCTAATAGAAACAGGGAAGTGCACTAGAGAATGAATTTAACCAAACAATATTACAGAAAATGTCGGCTACCTATAGAAAAGCCCCCATTTGAATGGTAAAAAGCCACAACGCCTTTTCATGTTCAGTTCTTAACATTTGAACCCTGAACAAAGGGTTCCCTTCAAATCTGAAACCGACAATACTTTTATCACCAACTGTAAAGAAGGTTGGCAGCTATGGTGCCACAAAAACACATCTTCAAAAAAAAGACCCAAGTTTGGGTGAAACTCAGAATGTACACCTTAAGGAGATCAATTTTTGTGTGGATTCATTTTTGCGAATCAGGGATTTACAACGAAAGAATGTGGGGACGAAATTTAGCGAATGCGCATCAGCAGAAGAAAAGGAAAAGTCATTGCTGTCGAGAGAAAGAACGAGTCCAATTCATTGCTATTGTTATTGATTAACAATCGAAAAAAATTAGTTACTTATGCTTTAGGTCAGGTTGAAACGTCAATTCAATAAATTTTTCTTGCTTTTAATTTGGCGAACTTAGCAAAAAATAAAAAAAATTGCAAAAACTAATCCACGCCAAGAAAATCTCCTTAAGGTCGGATAACAAATAAGCGTCTTTCACAAAATCCTTTAATGTTTCTAACTAGCACAATCAGTGTTACAATCATACAAACAATTTATTCACAATCAGTGAGTGGGCATAACAGAAAAAGAGCCTACACAAGTCATTGCCTTACTTGGTTTTTCGAAAACGAACTTCACATTATCTGCATTGTCCTCTGCTTTTAACGTTATAGACTCATCATTTCCAGCACACTTGAGAATCTTTGACATAGT
>JAOBRC010547342.1:0-11252 GCA_027575255.1 Scolionema suvaense | reverse complement strand
TTCAATTCCTGTCCTTTGCGAATGTCAGCCACGACTACGAAGATATTAGCCCCCTGGCCATCCCACAATGCATTGCGAGATGGTGGTTTGCGAAAATGTCTTTTTGAGTCAAAATTCAAGCAACTTAGCAAACCATCGGAGTTCAAGAAATTCACCTTTCGAAGTTACTTGCTTAGCTACTGAAACAACAGAAACTTTTAACCAGTAGGGGTTACTTTCAGTGTCAGTCCCAATCGTTCGAGATTCGCTGAAATTTTGGGAAAATATTCACAACTCTTGTCCATAATAAGCAATATCCTGGGCTGAGCAAAAATCCAGAGCCGCATAGGGACTTTCCCTGCAAACAGAGTTTCCAAAAAAAACGGTGAATCCGTCTTCCTGCAAGCGTTCAGCAGAACTGCCCTATAAAAATACCTGCAGCTGAACAGGCATGTTTTCTAGCAAATATTCTCGCACCATATAATGTACGAAACAATTCGACCAGTAAAACGCAGAATACCTTCTCATTTTTACCAATCACCGACAAGTTTGGCGAGTAACGATAGATTTTCATTCCGTAAAGTATATCCTTACTTTTGGGCACGTTCCATAAAATAGATCCTACAATCGCGCATGGTAACGGATTTATTCACACGAATTTGTTCATCTGCGTCTACTTCTTCACTCTTCTTTCCTCGATGTATGCAGAAAGTTTGCTCCCGATTTCAACAAATGTAGGTCGTTTCTCCGGTCTATGGAAAAGAGGAAGACAAAGCTAATCAGAATGTACTCGTGAAAGTATCACAAGAACGATTAAAATAATAAAACAGGTAATTTTATTTCCTTCCATACGGGCACGACTGCACAGAAGAGTAAACGCTTCACTGAACGTTTTCAATAAATAAAAATCCGTAGTAAGAGGAGCCACGAAAAAATCCCGCACATTCTTCCAATTAAAATTGAAAGAAAATTTAAATCAAGGCAACCGCAACAAGCTTATCATTATGTTATTTAGGGTTTGCAAAGGTTACCAGCTAAAACGTAACAGTTTTTTGGCACACAAGTAGCATTAAAAAGCTTTTGGATTCATCACAACACAGAATCCTTTAACAACAAACTGCGGAGACCTCTTTCAGACTCAACTCTTTTAAAAGAGTGGATCCATAGTATGAGTAAAAACAACAGGTATTCCATACGTACTTGTACTCCCAGCATGAAAACATTATGGAATAGATTTCCGCAGGGCAGCCCTGTGGACGTTGAGGTCGATAGCCTTTGTCGAGCATTTCTACGATATCAGGTCCTTTCATGCCCTGCAAACGAATAGATAGATGCTTTAAAAGTAACAACTTCAAGTTCATGAATAAAGCTTAAAATTCCTGTATTTTCGCGAACTTCGTTGCTTTTCAGGGCAATAACTAGTATTGACCAGAGTTCCTTCCGTATACTTCTAAGTTGCGTTTTGTTGTTTATCAAGGAGATTTCGAAAAAAAGTTTGCATGTACGAGCAGGTACGACCACGTTAAATATAATAAGTTTCTACTGACTTGAGCACAGCTATGAATCATCCATTGTGAAACTTTCAAAAAATTGTTACTTGTTAAAAGATTTCGAGAGGATAGTGCTTTCCCTCAAACCTAGTCCAAAATTGTGAATTGTTGTACTCATGCTTCCGGTTATTTATGAGAACAATTCTCATTCAAATTCAAGCAGATACTTGTAGGCAGACTGTTCAACCCACCTATTTCAATGCTCTTGTTCATATTGTTGTTTCGTTGGTGTTACTTTATCGTCGCATAACCTGCCCCACATAAGGTATGAGGAACATAATTTTAAGGTATTGTTTTATACAAAAATGCACTCACTTCATCAATGCACCACACTTACTTATTGGTCTGAAAGGTGTGGCACAGGACTTTCTTTACCAAGCACGACATAGCTTATACAGAGTACTTACATGATACGGTCGAGCTCCATAACTGACTGCTTCCCACATAGTGATTCCATAACTCCACACGTCTCCTTTACTTGTAAATTTACGATAGTAGATACATTCTGGCGCGTACCATTTCAGGGGCCATTTTCCAGCACGTTCAGCCTGAAATAAAGATGTTACAAGACCATAAAAAGTCCTAGTATTTAATAAAATGTTTAAAGATATCCACAGTTTGATAGTAACAAGCGAAGCAGGAAACATGCAGGAAGCCTAGGAAACGAAAATTGCTGCTGCACTTTGAAAAATACACAAGTTGGGATTGAAATTCTATATTGGGACGAAAATTTATGGCCAACGTATATCATACGCCAGTCAAATGTCTACTACAGCATGTCATAAACAGAACTCCATCAACCCTTAATAAATCATCGCCGTCTTTTTTTCATCTCTGTCCTTTTTAAGATTTTCCCAAACCCCACCAATTTTGCGGTATTTCCTGGCTCAATGAAAAGTTCACATTTTCTGTTGTGCGCAAAGGGGTCTCATTCTGTTTTGAGTGAGATTTACGTGCCATAAGGTGATTTTGGGACCGTGTTTTCCCCTTTTACGGCATCCCCCTTTGGCCATCCCCCTTTTGACAAAAAAGTCCCATCCCCTAACCCCCTTGTGGGCATTTTTCCAAGATTGCATCCCCCAAGGAAATTGTAACTCTGCAGAGAAAATACTTTCCCAAAATAACAGGTCCCCGAATAAGTGGATTCACACAAACTTAATCATGAATTATTATGTTACACCATGCACAAACTATTGACCTGTGACACAGATGGTCCACAACAGCTATAACAGTAATGCCTACACAACCTAAAAAAGAACTCCTTTCGGAAATCACAGCCATGCCCAAGCCAGAATAGACACTTGTCAGGCATGATGAATGGTCTATACCTTCACTTCTAGTGTTCATCAGTAAATTTGTATACGCTATTCAAAGTACAAAAATTTTGAAATCAGGGAAGCTCACTCGATAATATTCATTCCCAGCGCCCATAGCACGGCTCATTCCAAAATCAGATATTTTCACAAAATTCTCCGATACCACTAGCACATTACGAGCAGCCAGATCCCTGTGGACGAAATGTTGCTGTTCCAAATACTGCATGCCCTCGTCTACCTGTAGAAAACAGAACACAGTCAAGTATCGCCAACTGCACTACACACACAGAAAAGACATGCTTCAACATCGATGATACTTTCAGAGGTACTAGCTCAAATAGGCAACAACATAGGCAAACACTGAACAAGACTGAGTTTCAACCCAATATGCATTAAAAGCCAAGAGTGAGTAGAGCTGAAAGAGTTAGAGAAATTTTTTGTGGTATACAAACACACAGCAAAACCTGGTTTATGTGGTACACAAACACAGCAAAACCTGCTTTTTGTGGCACACAAACACAGAGCAAAACCTGGTTTATGTGGCACACAAACACAGAGCAAAACCTGGTTTATGTGGCACACAAACACAGAGCAAAACCTGCTTTTTGTGGCACACAAACACAGAGCAAAACCTGGTTTATGTGGTACACAAACACAGAGCAAAACCTGGTTTATGTGGCACACAAAAACAGAGCAAAACCTGGCTTACCTGTAACATCAAAATTAGGATGTTTAGCATGGCCATGTCGCGGTGTTTCTTCAAATATTTGTGGAGGGGGCCCTGTGGCGCCAGTTCCATGACGATCATGATTCCAGGATGAGTGATACCAACGAGACGCACAATGTTCGGGTGATCAAGTTTCATCATGATCTCTGCCTCGTGCATAATTTCCGACTAAATAAAACCAGCAGTGAAATAAAGTCACTACTTGCATAGTCCTATTAGAGTCAGGCTATATCTTTTCGCCTCAATTTGGGTGAAAATAGTGCATGCAATACCCTAAAAAAGGAGAAATAAGCATGCCCACGTATGCCCTTTCCTTCAAAATACGAAACTATACATGAAAGTTTGTGTCCCATTTGACTTCAAAAGAGTCGTTTTTCACAAAATCTGCATGCTGCCCAGACAGTTTTAGAATATGCCCACGAATCTTACACATAGAAAAATAAAAAAGTTGGCCAAATACGAAACATATTAGTAATTGACATAAACATACAGCATAATCGATAAAACAATGGATGCAATGCCAAAAAAGATTTTGATGGTTGCAATCAGGGTTATCTGATCTACTCTAAGATGGTCAAAGAATGCAATACTTGTTCCACTCTCGTCAAGATGCACTCGACTGTGATACTATATCATACCAATAGAGGGTAAGATTTTGTTGTGTGCTTTGGTCTTCATTCGCAAAATATATTGCTGCAATAATTTTTCGAAACCAGAAAAATTCTCAAAACTCAAGATTACCAACATACATGGGAAGGTTGTGATGATCAGGGCAGAAAAGATGAAGCTATTGTTGTTCTGGCTAATGTCAAATATTTGATACTGTTTAAAAATAGCTTTTTTTGGTCCGTGCAAAAGTCGATAGCACAAAATATTCCAACGTTTTTGATTGCAAAAAACTTTCAAATTTCAGCTTCTCGTTGCAAAAATTAATGTCATAAAATTACAGTTGAATTCAATAATGTTTTCATGGTAGACACTTTCATGATGATCGTCAGGGTACAGGATACCTAGACCTGGACTAACCTTCAGGTACACATAGGCATAAAAATGAGACAACAACAAACTCAAACCTTTTGACTAGGAATATCTTCTTCTCGCAATGTTTTCACAGCGACAGAGATTTTCTTCCGATTAGGCAGTTCGTAAATGCCTTTCTTTACAGAACCGAAATTACCATGACCTACATGAGGATGTGAAAAGGGTTACTTTTCACGAAATTATGATCTCAAATGAAAAGGAATTATTATAAGCAGTTGAAGAACTAGACAGCCATAAAAAACCATACTACTAATTGTGATATTGCATATAGTCATCGGGCAACATAAGAAAATCTTTACAGAGCAAATTAAACCATAATCAAAACCATATTACCAGAATTTCTCATAAAAGTGTAAACCGAGAAATGATGAAGGTTTTACTAAGGCAATTTCGTACAAGGGGACTTCATTGCATGAAAATTTTGCAGTTTCGCAGTCAAGTTAAAAAGTCGCGAAATTAAAATGCAGCGAAAAACGCATTTCCAGCTCAACCGCAAAATTAAAATGTGCAAAAAATCGAATTTGGGGCCAACCGCGTAATTAAAATGCACCAAAAATCCGGGTTTTAAACCATAAAACATTTTCTTTGTGTATATTCAGTCAAAAACGAGTGAAAAATACACTATTTTGGAACAAGCAAGTCATTTCTGTTTTCATTTTTTCCTTAGACCACGAAGTTGAAATGCAGAAAAATTTTTATTTTAGCCAGAACCGCGAAATTAAAAAGTGCTAAATTCATAATTTTGCCTGAACCGCAAAATTAAAATGGCGCGAAATACAATTTTGATAAAAAAAAACATGAAATTAAAATGGCCGCAAAATTTTCATGCAATAAAATAGCAGCAGGGCATCATGTTACTCTCGAATATCAAATGCATCAAGCTGCCCCTCAAAGTAAAGAAAAAATTATTCAAGAAACAGGAAAACTGCTGCCCTCGTTCTTGAAATAGAATCCATCCTCTCCTCTTCCAGAATATGTCCTATATATATACAAAACAAAGAGCTTGGGGATACCATGCTCCCCCTACAACATGTCAGCCAAGGATTTCTTCTTCAAGTATTGTTTTTTGCTACTTTCCTACTGCTTGGTTAGCTGAAATCAGGCACTTCATTACAGAAAATATGAAGCAAAACAAAAAACTCAAAACATAATTGATACAGAGAGTCCTGAAGTTCACATTGCTATACCTAGTTCTCCATCTTCTAACGTTAACCGTCGAGAGTCGAGAATCATGCTCCTGCCAGCTGCATCACTAGAGAAAGGACTTTCAAATCCATCAAGCATTTTTACATTTGGCGCATCATATATCTTCTCATACAACCATTGCTGGTTATTACCCCCTGGAGAGAAAAGCATCATGAATCAAATTTAAGAGCATTTTAAAAAGCACTTTGTAAATCTGGTTGATTTTTCTGGCTACATTTCGGACAACCAATATTGAGACTAGAAGATATAAAAACTTGATTAATTTTAGGGCTGCATACGGAAGCATTGGTTTATTACAGCTCTGCCACTTAGTACTGCGTATATTACAGTGAGAACGTCTGATATGACAAGTTTGACTGGGTATTACCTTCTGAATAGAAAACAACATGGAATCATATTTAACTCTTTGACTGCCGAGCCGTTTTGCGATCAACAATCAATGATGTATATGCACACCATGGCAGATGTAACAGAGCTACCACGGAAAGTTTATGTCAGCAACCAATGATGTATATATACGTCATGGCAGTGGGACCTTGTCAAAACGTCTGGTGGCTTGAAAGATCCGCCAAGACGCACATGTATGTCATGGAGGTCAAAGGGTTAAGACCATTTCATACAACAATCACTGGCTATTGAACAAATTAACAGTTCATGAACACGATTGATAGATCTGTGCAGTGATGACATACGACACAGGCCTTAAAGGCATGCTATAACACCAGTACATGCTGGAAAACACCTAAAATGCTTTAAGCATGCTATTGTTTCTCCTCAAATATTTCACCTCAGCAAATTTAAGCGATACTCAAAACAGTGGAGCAAATTAATCCAGACAAAGACAAATATATGAACTATTGTTTTATATGACATAGATAATAAAACTCATTGATAAAGGTATAAAAGGTTTCACAGAGCAAGCAGTGCAAAGCAAAGCTTGGTAACCAAGCTTTACAGTACCCTCCCAGAATTTATTGACGTATTCTGACCAAGTTTGAAAAATTTTTGGTCGACGGGTCACGTGATTTGGGCCAATTTTCAAAAAAGGGTCGATAATCCCAAAAAATTTAAAACTCGAAAAAATCCACATTAAAACTTGCGGAGTATTGTTTTAAAGCTAAATATACAATGCAAAAGTATAAAACGAAACCAATTAAGCAAATTTCAGCAAATTTGACCAAAGTTTTAGCTTTTTACGGGCAAAAACGTGATTTTGGGCAGTCTGGCAAAACATGGGCTGTTTTACACGTGGTAACTCATGACGTCATATCTCAAGGAGCCTGAGGAGAGAAACAACTCTGCCTAATTTTTGGAGCCTTTTAGAGTAAAGGGAACTTACCACCAAGTTTTAGCTTCATGGGTACTCTAGAATAGAAATAAGGACGGGGGCCAAAAGGTCCCCCCCCCCCACTTCTCATAACTCCAAAAAAGCCCACCTGAGATAGGGTTAAAAAGTCTGACCACAGTAAAATACATCTACAGCTCACCTGCTTTCAAACAACTTAGATCGGACACTTCCCCTCAAAATAAATTCATAATAACAAGAAACTTTACCAAAGACAACATAATTACTGCTCACTTTGAACTTAGACATCCCATAAAGACCAAACCACATCTATAAAATAAAGACAAACATACGGTAAATATAGTACAATTACCTCCTTTCTGTCCACCAGGCAATGGAGGAGCCGCTCGATGTGCATATGAGGAAGACAGAGGTCGACCTGCAATTTGCAAACAAATGATTTCATAATCATTCAGCACAATTAACAACTTAGACATATTCAGTAACAAAGACTAAAAATATAGAAGTTACTATGAAAGATGCTCAGCACTTCTGTTCCAGGGTACCCAGCAGCATGCAAGCATCCACACTTGCCAATAACTGGCCGAGGCCTCCACCAAGTCGCATGTCTCACCATGCTAACCAAGTGGTTGAAATTCAGTCCCTTTTGCCTCAGCACTTCTTACCAGAGGCAATTGATGTAATAGGCAAATGTACTTCATTTACACGGGCATTTACCTCAAATGCTGTGGTGAAATTCAAGGACTGCTAATACCTATGAAAAATTGGGGTTATCAGACACAAGTTTGTTTCAAAATGCCAATCTATCACACTACTATCATATTATTACACAATCAAGCTAGCCATTTCTCACCACAATCTAGTTGACTAGCCAACATTGCCCATAACAAATAGTTTTGTCACAACAAGTTTCTTTTTTTTCAGTTAAGCCCATTTGGACTGGGAGGGGGTAAGGGGATCAGGCCTCTCACTGAGCTTTCTCTTAGGCGAGTGATGCATTACACCCCTGGGTGGTAGGCTGTTACGCGATGACGTGCTGCAGGTTAAAGTTGAACTATAGAAATTATAACTACATAGCTACCTGTCACTTCATATGTGTCCTAAAGCAGGCATAAAAAATACCAAGCCTTACCCTACTTTGTTTCGAAAAGTCGGATAAGACTTGGAGAGAAACCCACTGACTTTTCCATATGAAGGTTTGAGTAAACTATGTGAAATCTTAAATCTTCATATAGTAGAAACAGCCTTTGTTAGTTTTGCTTCAAGACTTACAGAGCTTCAAAAACATTTTACATTCTAGCAGGATTCATTATATTATTCTTAACTCTCAACAAATTTCAAAGTTAGACTACAAGAAGTTTGTGCAAACATTGGATACTCTTACAAATTTCTCCTGTTTTCATTTGAATGCTGTAGCTAGAGTGACTGACTAGCGGATAACTTGCCACTCATGCTTGCATGACAGTGCCACGGCTTGGTATTTGTGACTGGCAACTATCAAGTGAATACCAATATTTAAAAACTCCAGGAGCTATAAAAAGTAAAAACCAACAATAATAGGGGTGGCAAGTGAGGCGTGTGATGGATTGCACACCTCAAGTGACTGCAGGCGTGTGCTGAGGTGTGCTGGTGTGGTCGCACGCCTCTCCTTGAGAACACTGGGGTACGGATTCTGCGTCCTGGTACATTAATGTCGCAGCTACATGCCATTGTGAGCCACCACAGAACTATTCGAGTTTTCATAAAATTTATTTACCAACATTTTGGCTTGATAAAAATTTCTATACATGTGAGCCGTTGTCCGTGAGAGCCCTATTGCTTCAGGCAAGGTGAGAAAATTGCCCTATTTTCTGACAGAAAATCATTTTGAATAGTTTCAGAGGTTCCTAGGACAACAGGATACCTGCTTACAGATCTTTATCGAGGGTAAACTAAGACTGAGAAAAGTCATTGTTTACCGAAATTCATGATGACATCAACAGCCACCAACAATTTTGAGTCAATTCTTAGTCACCATTTTGCTCGTTAGTGGGAGACATACCAAGTTTCTAGCATGTAGCTGTTTCTCTTCTATTCCTGAACAAACAGACACAAGCCTGGCGCATGTTCTCATCTGCGGAAAGTGTGACTTTGGGTCAGCTGTGGAGCCCCTCCCAGGTTAGGTGCAAAAATAGCTGAAAACCGTACGCTTCTGAGAAGCAGTTGATTTGTAAGGCCGAGGAAAATTGATTGTCCGAATAGCGTAACCATACAAATGAAGAATGCGGATTTTTTATTTTTTCCAAATTTTACAACCAAAATGCGGTTGGACCTCAGCGCTTTTCGCATTCACCTTCCATATATTTAAACTCTATAGCTAGTACCTCAAACTTGCCAATGCTTGATCTTGCATCACGTGTTCTTGATCTAATAAACATGTAGAAAATGATTGATCTTTTATGTAGTGCCGTATTTCTTTTTTCCCTACTACCAGTTCTTCTAGTGTTTTCCTCATTTCTAGCAAAGGAGCTTCTTTCCCGCAACTGTTTGGTCTTCGTTCGTGTTAACGGTAACTGGCGGAGAAATTTACGCAGCTCACCTGCCATTTTGGAAAAGACGAATTTAATGACCAGATAGTGAGTGTTTTCAATCGATTTTCAATTCCGAAACCAATGACACGTGAATGGCAGAAGCGTGCCAAAGACAGAGTTCATAAAACATTTTCTTGAACAAAGTATATTTTCTAGACCGGACGATCGCTATCAAGGACAGGCTTTTATCTCAAATCATAATTACTGTCGAACTGCTTATGACTCGTTTCAATATCGTGAAAACAATTACTTTGTCTCAGTCTTGACGAAACACGCAAGAGTTTGTGCGGTTATAAAGGTGATCTTATCTGGCTGGTATGCAATCTGTCTGGAAAATGAGTCTTTTCAAAGTGATAGCTTGACAGTGAGTGACAGTTTCAGCCGTTAGCGGACAGGCGAGTGACATTTGGCAGCTCTACAAAAGACAACTATGATATTGGAACACATATAAAAGAATCCTTTCTAAAAGATCTACAGGACGATTCTTTGTTGATAGTCAACATTAATCAATTAGAATGGAAAGGAACAATGGGAAGATAGAGGCTATAGTACATGCATTATCTCTTTTTTTTGACTGGGAAGAGAAAATGAGCTAGCCTATGAAGTTATTCATAAATTCAAAACAAAAGACAGAAATTCACACAAAACATGGCTGAAAGAAAAAACATCAACTCGTAAAATGCGAAACCGTGACTCTCCCTTTGGCAGGGTGAGCTCAGTAGACCGAACAGACTGGAAGATAACGACCACAGTGCCAGAGGCCCAATGTAAATCATCTTCTACATGAAGATACAAGTAGGTACACCTCTGACGCAGAACATGATTTGAAGACTTAGATATGAAATATTGACTCCTCCCATTATCACCATCCACAAAAATTCGCAAATCCACAGAAAAAGCTCATATCTGAATATTGAGGAGGGGGGGGGGGGGAATCTGGGCTCCTCCATGCATGAGGAGCCCCAAAAAGCCCAGCCAAATAGGGTTAAAATTCTCCCCCACCCCCCTCCTGGTCAATTTTTTATTACGGAAAAAGAAGGGTATGAGATGATGAGCTAAAATATCGAAACTTTTAATATAATTATACAAGCTACGTGTTGACCAAAATGTGATGGTCATAGGTTATGCAGGAACAGAGATATTGGCCACCAGTCAAAAGCACCGGTGCCTCAGAAAACTGGTAAAAAGCCATGTTTTTACCAATTTTTTTTAGAAAATTAGAGAAAGAAGGCACAAAATGAAAACATGGTTTTTCATGATTTAGGAACAATTTTGGGAATAGAATTGAACAAAATATTTTCTGAAATATTTTGAATTGGCCCAAACGACGAGATCATCAAAATTTGATGGCCTCACCGGACCCTTTTTGACCAAAACTTTACAGTCTCTCCCATGATTCTAAGTTTTCATTATATTGGAGGTGCTTTTGAGTGTTTTCCCAGGGGGATAATTTATCCCAACACCTGGACAGAATAAGGGTTTAACTTGACCCAGGACAGCATAGAGTTCATCTGATTTTGGAGAGTCAGCCATGTTTGCTATTACACCGACGACCAT
>JAOBRC010547231.1:0-11252 GCA_027575255.1 Scolionema suvaense | reverse complement strand
TGAACAATGCACTCAGCCTGATGAAAGAGGAAAAATTCGAAGAAGCCCTCAGTCTGTATACCAGCATCGGTAAAGATTTATGCGAGAAGTCTGGAATGGGTCTGGGCTTGGATGAGAAGCATGACATCCAAAACTGTTTGGAGGAAATCAAAAGCGTGGAAAACACAGAAGAGGCCTGTATGGTTCTTCGCAAATCTATCGAACACTGTTACGATAAAACACGTGTACCAGAGATGTACGCCAATCATTCATCATTATTGAACATGAAAACAATCACTATTACAGAAGCTAGTGAAGGTCTTAACGAAAAGCTTCTTGTTGATTTTACATGTAAATTCAGTGAAGATGAATGGGACGTATACACAGCAAACGATCAAGTAATTTCTGGTGAGAGCACGTCGCACTTCAGAATGCCATCCAACGAGTGCGATTATGCACAATGGTATGGTAGTGTATCTATGGTCAACTATGGTGGGTTTGCGTCCTTTCGTGCTCATCCTAAAGTTGCGAAAGGATTAGACGTCACAGGCAATACTCTGGCAATTAAGTTCCGTGCCAGAAACAATTCAAGAATAAATTGTCACTTTAAGTTTTGTATGTATCCTGCCAGATCGTCTCGCTTTCATTGGGCATCAGATTTTGTCTTACCATTCAGTGAAGAGTTTCAAGATATCAACCTCCCAATTGCTACATTCTGGCCTACTATCTACGGTCATTCCCTCGGCCTTCCTGGCAACTCCAGCATTTTAGATGTGACGTCGTTTGGTATTTCCTTGAGCAGAAATTTGGATAGCGGGAAAGAGAATGCTGATCTGCAGTGTGGAGAATACTCTCTTGCCATTCAGAAGATTGTTATTGTATCGAAAATCAAAGATATTGAAGAAGAGTTGGAGGATGGTAAAAACGGCAATAAGAGTGATTGGTAAGCCAGGCATTAGTCCAAGTACTTCAAATTACTTCTGCTTTTGCTTTTTAGTAATCTGCTAGATTGCTGGAGTCAAAGGAAAATTGGTGGTGGTGCAATTTTTTTTTATTGTAATCTAGCCCAATCAGGCTAGCAGCCCTATATTTTCACTAGCCCGCCAGGTCTCTATCGGTTCTATCGAGGTACCTACGCTAGTAAGTTGCTTACCACCTGGAACATATAGATCTTTTAAAAAATCATTATCATCAATTTAAGAGAAACGTCAATACCAGGAGCTGCAAGCATCTTGGAAATGTGCAGCTCCATCAGGAGTAACGTTTTTTGCAGGGCGAAACATTTTAATAGGTTAATATCAAGATATGGACTGGAATGAAAGCAGCAGAATAGTATAGTTGCTGTTAATGAATCAACAGAGGATCTATAACAATCAAACCTTGTCGATTAAAATGGTTGAATCAATGCAGAAATTTGCACTCAATTTTTATCATAAACATTCTTCAATTGAGCAAAAGAGAACCTCACTCTGTTTCCGGGAAGTTGTGACACAAAAATAAAATTGTGGCTATGTGCATAGAAGTGCATTTTAACTGTTCTTACATCATGACAAGTGAATAATCTAAGACTCATTGGATTTATGTCTTGTGGTTTGTTTATCCTGGAGTCACATGCTCTATCAAAAATGTTTAGTAGCTCATTCGGGCTAGCAGTAATGAAATTTCACTAGCCTCCCTCAAAATTTACTAGCCCCCGGGCTATTGAGTTAGTGTTATGTTACAACACTGGATAATGATTAGAAAACTTTCTCAACACTGTTTTTATGGACAGAGTTGCTTTACTGATAAAAATTCTGTAGATACCTTATTACGTCGAATTTAGCCGCGTACTTAATTATGCTGCACCTTGAAAAAATGCGGCATAATAAAAATGCGGCTTACTTAATAGTGCGGCTTATTAAAAGACAAGGCAAGAAAAACTCTATTGCTGCTGGATGACTTTATTCAATACTCTATATCACTGTTCCCTTTCATTATCACTACTTTCTACCTTGGCATTAAGTTCCTCTAAAACATCCTTGCTTTCATCAGGATAGTTATGAAGTCAATCTCTTCTATCTTTTTTATCAGTATTAAGTGACTCCCGTAGCTTAATTAAAACCTCACAAACCCCTAATTTTATCAAGCTGCGGCTTAATTACAGCGTGGCTTAATTTAATGCGGCGACATTAGATACGTGGCTTATATTGGCGTAATAAGGTAAGTAAGGCCACGCTCATCACCATGTTGGTCTTCTTGTCACAACAAGCTTTTGAACATTGGCACGGTTTTCTGCGAAATGGCGAATGGACGTGATGTAGAATCTGCTCTGTGTGTCACTGGAACCTGTAATAGCGGCCACTTTTACCGCCAAGGTTAGGTGGCCATTATTGGGAGGCGGCCGTTATTGGAGATGAAACAAACTCATTACTATCTCAGACAGTTTTAAGTGTCCATAGCCACTAGAAAATTAAAAAATGTCAGTAGCAGTGCTTATGCAACATGACTTATTCAATGATTTATATGTGTGTAATGATGTCTGATCAATAAATTCTGGATTCTGGACTGATACTTGACGTGTTTTCCAGAAGAATGCTCTATAGCACTCCTTCATGTCTACGTAAATCAAACGTATCCCGTTCTGCAGCCCTGATTTGCAGACGTATAGCCTGAGGATGATACCAATTATCTCTCTTACGTTATCGTGAAAAATTAATGAAATCTGACCTCTTACCCTTTACTGTGTCGCAGTCGTAATCTTTAATTGATTCATGCGCAGCTCGGGGAACTAAGACGAGGTTCACAATGAATACGAGACTTTGGTTGCTTATTGCTAGAATGAAATCCTGTTTGTGTCTAGCCTGCTCACAGACTGCTCAATTCTGTACGCTAATGCAGTTTGCTACATCCGAGCAAATTGAATACCCTATTGAGCAGACGGCTCTGCCCCTGCTTTCATTCTGCGCAGATTACAATAAACAAACTTGAATCTTGGCGCACATTACAGCTGTTGCTACGATACGTAGCATAATTAGTAGATGTGCCTTTGTCTTGTTTTTGCGAGATCTTGCTAATTTTTTGCTGAGCTGCATAGCATTAGCGCCATATGTTAGCAGACCTGGAAGGTCTGGAAGCGGGCTACTTTGCACCAAAATCTGCATAAATCTTGACTATGCTATAATCGTATTTTGCTAGTGAAATCGGTGGTATAGATATTCGAACCGGAACATCTGATCATTTAAATTATGTAAAAAAGGGGGCACACCTGCATACTTTACATCCTAACTACTGACTGCGATAAAATCAGGAAAGCGTCACTAATTGCTGTGGTGTGCAGTATTTTATGCTATTCGGAGATATTCAAGAGTCGGTGGTGCTCAGTTTTTGCGATAGCTGCATATGCACTGTGACGTACTGGAATAGCAGTGTTCATTGTTCGCGTTTCGAGTTCTGTAGGAGATTTTCAGGTCATGAATTTTGGTGCGGCCAGGACCCAATTAGTATGAACTGTTTACACTGGGCATGTGACGTATGCAAACAGCATTATTTAAAGGTGACCTGACTAATAATTAACTTTACCGTTCTTCAATGACATTGTAAGTGAAGAACGAACTGAAAATGAAATTTCGTTCTTCGGGGAAAAGCTCCACAGAAACACTTTTCTCCTTGAAATTTTCAGGGGTTTCTAGCTCCAGCCCTCATCAACAAGGGTAAATTACTTTTTTTTAACTCAATTATAGTTTCTAGTGTTTTGATAAGAGCAGAACGTTCAGAACATGCTATGACACAAAATGCTTTCCGTGGAGGTCCAGACCCTTTCTCGTGAGTCAACTCTCGCGTCCTCTGAAGTTCGACTTGCATCAGCTTCAGTCAGGGCACGAAGTCAGACCATTGATTAGAAGGATTTTGGAAAGATAGCCCGCAGATAATACAGCTGTGTGCAGATGCGGTGGAAGTGGGAAAGAGACAACATTAAAAAGGAAAGGCACATCCAAAAGCTCATACAAGCCATCATTAAGTGACCTGTCAAGAAGGGAACTCAACTCAAATGAAACATTAGGTATAACTCGTGGGGCTCAAGCATTCATGACTGATTCAGAGGTGGTAACTATCAGGGCAATCGTTACACCACAAAGCTTCCTGGTTTTGGGCTTTTTTGTTTTGTTGTTTAATCATGCTTGTTTTCCCTATGTACTATGGCTCCCTCGACTTCCATCATTGACTATGCATATCTTGCTTGCTCCAGTTCTAGCACCACAAATGACAAATAAGCTGTCTGTGTTCCATTCTGTCTTGGCACTCAGCAGTACGTGTTGCGTGCTGAAGATTTTCAGTAAGGCCGAAGTGCTTCCATGTCTCCTGTTCAGCCTTTCCAATCATGGTTTTGTGTGAAAGATGCATGAAATGGTAACCAAGCGTACATTGTAGTTTTGATGTGTTTATGTGAATGTATTTGTGAAAAATGTAAAATCACACTTCTATTGACGATGAACGTACTTTATTGCATTAAAATTTTGTGGCAGGAAAATTTCGCAGTCATTTTATTTCGCCGTTTTTTTGGTCAAAATTGTATTTCGTGGCATTTTAATTTTGCAGTCTAGGCAAAATTGCGAATTTAGTGGCATTTTAATTTCGCATTCAAAGTATACAATGAAAACTGAAATGACATGCTTGTTCCAAAATGGTGCGGTTTTTACTCGTTTTTGACTTAATATAAACAAAGAAAACGTTTGACTTTTTAAAACACGGATATTTTTTGTTTTGACTAAATATAAACAAAAAAAACGTTTTGTGGTTTAAAACACAGATTTTTGGTGCGTTTTAATTTCGTGGTTGGCCCCAAATAAGGTTTTGGCAGCATTTTAATTTCGCGGTTGAGCTGGAAATACGTCTTTTGCAGCATTTTAATTTTGCGGTTTTTAACTCGACCGTGAAACAGCGAAATTTTCATGCAATATAGTAGTCCACAGGGAATCTATAAAATGCAGCAAAATCGAGCAAAATTCTTTGAGAAAAATATACGCTAATTGATGCCTTTTTTGTAAGACAACTTTTTTCTACCCAGATGAATTCATGCAACTATTAGAGAATCAGTGATCAGCTGACTTTTTTGTATATTAAAGCGTAAAAGTACATACTTTTACAACCGCATGAAATAAAATTGGTCAAAAATGGCCAACATTTGGTCTTGGGCCTCATTTCTTGGACTCCTGTTGAGACACTTTTTACCTCTAACATAGCTTTTGAAAGCCCTCATTAGGAACAATACATTTCATTAAAAAACACTGACAATAAGTCAACCATCCCGGTAGCAGAGCCAGAAAACCCGATTATTAGCCAAAATTGATGTTACCCCCTGTCAGAAAATGGTCACGTGACACCCCCCTGGTGAAGTTGCGACAAATGTATATTGCCAAGTGATATCCAAGAGAATCCTGTTAGCACTTGCAAAGTTTCCCTGTGAAAGCATTAGCCGTTCAAACGTGTTCAAAATTTAAAAAAATTGGGGAGGGGGAGGGTGGAAAGAGCTGTTGGAAACACTAAGCCCCCCTCCAAAGAAAAAATGATGTTAACTGTTAAGCAGTCATAAACTTTTTTGGTTTTGTCCCTATTGTAGCTTTCGCTGTAAAAGCAGTCGATTTTGTACGCATTAAGGTAACTGTCAGGAAGATGAAGCAAATTTGGTGATGCTAAAATCTTAACTTTTCCATAATGATTTCAAGAAGTTATCATTTTTGTATTTAGATTCACTGGCTTTGCTTTCTGCTGCTGAATGGCAAATTGAGACGGTACAGTGGCCACTGCATACAAGTGGCTTCTCGCATTTGCACAGATACCATGACATTCTCGTATACTAAATATGTTGTGTAGGTTTTCGCTTAATAATTTGTGTTGGTATCATTAATGATTGATTATTTGTAGTTGTGTAATCATAAGCCGCACTGTATATATTCATGTTTTGTGTCTAATTTCTTCGTTTGTATTCTATGCTTTGTTTGATATCTCTGCGTATCAGATAAGAAGCAGAACGTGCTGTCACTGTGGCAGAATTACGCTGTGAAATCGAGCTTGGAAGGGATCTGAACCACTGAATATTTTCGTGGTCGAATTCTGGCTGTAAAGTTTCATAAGTTAGTCTTATTTTTTTATATTAATCGATCACAAGTGTTTCCGATGTGATTGATGTTTGGGAGTCTAAATTGAATTCAAAATACAATGAACGTTACATCATCAGGTACTATTGAAGCATTGCATGTTGGCAGAATGTTTTGATTTATTGTTATTCTGATACTGGCTAATGGGAAGTGCAGTCTAGTCTGCATTGTATCTGCACCCTTCTGTAACTGACACAAGTGTTTACTTTTGTCGCTTTTACTTGTATTACAAAGTGCCATCTCAACTTTTAATCACCTTTCAAATGAACTATGAAACGCTTTGTCTTCATCTGCATGTTTAAAATGTTTCCAAGACAGTCATTTTGCTAGATGCTTTACAAGTTGTGGGAAAATCTGCTGTGTAGTTTCCACCTTAGAAATCTAATCGTCCGTTGTTCAGTTGATTGATAACTCTCTGTAAAAAGAATAGCACGTATGCCATTTTATTTCAGTTTGTGTACCGTATTGGCATATATCTATATCATTTTGCTTTCGTAAAAGTTGTCATTGTTGAATTTTTTTCCTTGCTTGCATTGCTGGCAAGCTTTTGTATTACATGTAACGCATGTACCCGTTTTGCACGAATTAGTTTTGATCATTCTTATATGAATTACTATTGGGGTGCCTAAAACAGCTCCACCCAACGAAAGTACTGAGTAGGCAAAATTTATTAGAAAGTAATGCTTCTCTTTTGCTATAAATGATTAATGAGGTGCATTTCTCTTTCTCTCTTTTGACTTCATACTCCCGGAGTGGAACGAACATATTTCTGTCCCATAAGTACCTTTGGATCCCCCCGGTAATTAGTAGATTTAGTAAATTGGGGGGAATACGGTTAATAGAAAGGGAGAATATTCTCATTGCCATTTATAAAGTGCTCTTTTCTCATAGGTATAGTGTGCAATAAGTGTACGACCTTATCTGTTCTCCCTACAGCACCATTCAATACCATATGGTTGTCTAATATGTTTTTTAAAAACCCCGTATCTTTTTGTTGTGTAGGGTATCATCTATTTTTGTGCTGTACCCTAAGATAATTAATTTTTCCGGAACTAATTTTATGCAAATTTGGGTACTTTTCGCAAAAATTGAATCCGCAAAACGCATTAAATCTACCATTTGCAAAAATTTGTTCCGGACAAGTGCGAAACAAATTTCGCGGTCAAATTTTTCAGACATTTCACTGGAACTAATTTTCGCGGTCAACGCTAAACAGAGCATTTCGTGGGAATAAATTTTCACTCCTGAGCACTTTCAATCAATTTTTGGGAAGTTATTTCCACATAAAAAAAACTTTTTAGCGTGATGTACTCATCACTGCTAGAGACAGTCAAACTCAGTTCAAAGATAATTGACGAAGAATGCATTGTTTTGATGGTTTTCGAAATTTTTCTGAAAAAAAGGAATTTAATTTTGCGGATTTTGCGAAATTTTCTTCCCGCGAAATTTTCTTCCCTTAAGGTAATCAAAAATTCAGAAAAAGGAAATTGGAGCATAAGACAGGCAAATAGGATCACTGTTTTGGGTCTTGAATTTTTACAAGTACTTGTTCTGACTACTGCATTCGCAAGAATCAATTCCGCAAAACCCATCAATGCACGCGATGCGCAAAAATTAGTTCCGCAGAATACTTTGGATCTGTCCCTTCTGGCGCAAAAAATAGTTCTGCAAAAATTAATTCCACAAAAATCAGTTACCTTAGAGTATGTAGTTTGCGTTTCAGAAACACCGCGCAATGGAACGTATTATTTCTTGCTGTTGGATCTTGTACATGTGCTTTTACGATTTACCAGCAAAATATTGATTTGTTATGAGTTGTTTGGAGCATCACGTTTTGCTTTTACCTGCTTGTGCTTGGGAATTTCGGCACGAATGTCATATTTTGTGTGACTAGAAGGTGGTATTTGAGTAAGATATTGGACGCTGCTCACCAGAAAGGAAAGGCAAATTTGTGGGACTTCATCGCAATGCTTTTTGTGATCTATAAAAGTAGAAATATCCCACTAAATTTTGGGCATCGTTTCTACTTGAGGTTGTAACACGACCTATGAGACCTACTTTATTCGGAGAAACTTTCGCACAAGAAACACGATTTTGCGAAAGTGTACTCAGTTCAATGTTCATTTTTGTTGGGGAGAAGGCTTCAGGTCATCGCGAAACAACAAAATGTTTTCTTTTCGCGAAAGTTTACCCAAAAAATTTGGCGAGTTTTTTACCTCGCGAAAGTTTCTCCCAATAAAGCAATGCTCCTCTGCTATTTCTGAACATATCATGATGTTGCAGCTTCCTTTGCTTATTGCTGCTAGTGAAATGTTTTTGATTTGGGTTTTTTTTGGTTTGTTTTGGAAAAGTTGGGGCGTTTATTAATTTTTCCATACTGAAGAAGCCGTTAGACAGACCACTATTGCAGTGTGCAGGAGCCTTTTGCTACAAGTCCCCAAGTTTGCGTTTTGCTGCGGAGAGGAAGTTTATAGTTAAATATATTTAACGCTAGGAAGTCGAAGTCACGTTTATGTTTGATATGAAAGAAAACTCAAATTTTGCTTTTTGCTCTTCATTGTTGCATGTTCAGCACTGCTTGTTCGTGGCACTGTACAATTTTATATTCATTCTGCATTATTTGTCATCCACGACCATATGAAGTGCATTGTGCTTCTGTGGGTTTGCGTGTCGATTGAATGTGTTGTTCGGGTTTATTTCGGTTTAAAAACAAGTTGAATTTTATTAAATCACAGCGCTCACCGTTCTTCTGTTGATACATGATTTATTTGAAGACTGAAGTTGACGCCCACTTCTGATGTTGGAACTCTTCTTTTGATTTGTAGATTCGTTATCTCATCGCTTCACTATCACTCAGTGCTAGGTTTTACTGAGCCCCTACCCGTCTTAACTTTTAGGGATTTCGCGCTTACTAGTTATCTTCTTTTTATTTTTTTGCTATCTTCTTTCATTTGGAAGTTCCTGTTGTTGTACTGCATTACTTTATCGCATGAAAATTTCGCAGCTTGAGAATTTCGCGGTTTTTTGGGTGAAAACTGCATTTCGCAGCATTTTAGTTTCAGTTCCGGCAAAAATACAAATTTTGCTGTATCTCAATTTCGCGGTCTAAGTAAAAAATGAAACCAGAAATAACTTGCTTCCACCAAAATGGTGTATTTTCACTCGTTTTTAACTAAATATGAACAAAGAAAACGTTTTACGCTTTAAACTAGAAACGCGTTTTTCGCGGCATTTTAATTTGGTGTTTTTTAACTCGACCGCGAAACCGCGAAATTTTCATGCAATAAAGTAGTACGCTTCTTGATGTGTTCAATACGGAGAATCTATCGCACTCTTTGATGTCATGCATAGTTCGTCTTCGAAACATACAGTTGTGCTGACACCCAACTATATGCTTTGTTTTTAGACTGTTCTCCGTTCACTGGTTAATCTGAGATGATTTCATTTTTCGTATTTGTCGAGTGTATTTACATGGCACACTAGGAGTTATGCATTCTGTTGTTAGTATAGTGACCAGTGTTATAGCAGCAGTAGGTTACGTGATTGCCGTGCCGTGAAAGGAAAACCTTATTGTAAATATGGACTTCTTAATGTTTCTTGTTAAACGTTGTGCTTTTCTTCAATTACCCAGTTGCTATTACGTATCTCCCATTCGATCTAAAGGCTCTTTTTAGCCAAAAATAATGAGCCTTTCAAAACTTTAACCTAAAAAAAGCACTTTGAACTGAAATTCCTTCAGGAAATTTTTGCTGCTGTCGAACTGCTTGAGTCTGGTTACTCGATTTTGTTTCTAGCAATTTGCTCTAGTGGACCGAATTCTACGCGCCTTGTCCCTTAAATTACATGAAAATTAAAAAATCCGAAGCCACGCCCTAGAAGATATACTGCCTGTACCCTGCAGACACCTTAAAATTGCCAAAACACATTTTTTGAAAAATCATAAGTATTACGTTATTTACCAAAAATTCCGGACGTATTTAATTTCGGAGAAAAGTCAGAAATCAAAAACGTCCAAAAGTTTTCATAACCGACATACAAAGCGCCCGAAATTTTTCGAGACTATGTTTTCTTGCATATATTCTTGGATGAGATGAATTTCTGTTAGACTACATGAGTTCCTTTATTGAGAAATTTTCAAGACATGTAAATAGTGTATTGAAAAATAGCATATCAACGTTTTTGAACTTTCTAATGATCTTCATTTACGGCTAACAATTTCAACCCCTGCATGTGAGCTTCAGGAGAGTTTTGCAGGCGTGCAATGTCTTTTTTTTATCAAAATTTTCGAAGAGGCTCTCGCAATTCAATTTTACTAATATCTGGCCTTCATGATAAATAAGGATAATAATTTGATTTAACATTTTAATCAGGTTGCATTGTCTAATGTGCAACATGCGCCAAAAATCCTTAATTTTGTCCGAAATCGTCCGAAATTTAACAGTCTAAAATTATGGTAACCTATGTAAGCCTCTCAAGCATAACCCATGCTTCTGTCTTGATGCGGCTCGTTACTCCCAGAAACATTTATTTTGGTCATCGTTGAAGAATGCAGAAATCTAGATCCCACATCTTAGGGTTGCCACTGGATGCTGAAAATACTGGGAAAGTACTGGAGAAATTTTTTCTACTGGGCAAGTACCGTAATTATCTGAAAGAGCGCCCCGGCTTAAATGAGCGCCCCTTCAAATGAGCGCCCCTCATGACAGCCGATAGATTTAATGAGCGCCCCGACTTAAATGAGCGCCCCTCTCAAACCAGGAATGGGGCGCTCATTTGAAATCTTGTAATGTATGATAGGCATAGGCGATAGCTTATAACAATGAAGAACATTGGAAGAATTATCTTCAGTAAGATATTCTCTTTTGCTTTCACAATAAGAGAGTTTAATAAAAAGGAAAAAGAATATAGAAGGGGATATAGACATAGACAGGGTGGCCAGCACTCCTGGAATCTCCTGGAAACTCCTGGAAATAAATTTACTCCTGGAAAAAACAAGAAAATTGCAAAATCTCCTGGAAAACTCCTGGAACAATTTTTTTTCAAAAATATTTTTTTGTTTCTCTCATTTCAGGTTTTTTGTTATTCAAATTTTCCAAGTGGTTTAGAAATAATACCAAATACCTGTGTTTTTCTTAATTC
>JAOBRC010547120.1:0-11254 GCA_027575255.1 Scolionema suvaense | reverse complement strand
AATAGAATGACAATATTTATTGATGTTAACCGATTGTATTTGTTATACAACTTATTTTCAATCTGAAGTGTATTAGAGTGTTACCACTAGTGTTGAGAAAATGTAGTAATTTTAATGCTTAATGTGGAAGAGTTCCATAAAATGAGGTCTGTCCGTCCGTCCTTTGGTTCTTCTGTCCTTCTGTCCGTCTGTCACTATTTACATCACGCATTTACGCAGATAACTGCTTAATGAATTTTTCTGAAATTTGGTGTGGAGGTGACAATCCATAATTGACGAACAGTGATGGAGTCGGAATTTTGAAAAAAAACTTTTTTTGGCTTGCAGATTACAAAATGGCCCATTTTTAGGGTTTTTGGACTCCCGCTTTTGCGGAAGAGTCCTATAAAATGAGCTCTGTCTGCCCTTCCGTCCTTCCGTCTGTCCGTCCATCACCAATGCATTTTCCCGGATAACCGCTCAATGAATTTTTCTGAAATTTGGTGTGAAGGTGACAATCCCTAATGGACGAAAAGTGATGGAGCCGTAATTTTGAAAAACTTCTTTGTTTTCATGGTTTTTTCCGAATATGTCAAAAACTGTTCATCTGATTCCTGTCATTTTTGGTGTGAATATTATTTTGAATAAACTTTGTACGCTTGTAGTGAATCATGGGCCATGTCTCCGGACAATCTCGTTTGGCTTGCAGGTGTCAATTTATGCCAAAAAATTGTGTTTTTCACGGGTTTTTTTCCAAGTAAGTCAAAAACTATTCATCTGATTCTTGTCATTTATGGTTTGAATATTAGGGGCAACTCTACGCATGTTTTGAACTATATGCCATGTCTCCTGAAAATGTCGTTTGGCTTGCGGGTGGCAATTTATGTCCAAAAATGGCGATTTTCTGGGTTTTTCCATGTATTTCATGAACAGTTAATCTGTGTATTGTTATTTTTGATGTCAATATTTGAGGCAATTATATGTAAGTTATGAACCATGTGCCATGTCTCCAGACTATCTCGTTTGGCTTGCAGGTGGCAATTTACGCCAAAAGATTGCATTTTTCATAGTTTTTTCCAAATATGTCGAACACTATTCTTCCGATTCTTGTCATTTTTGGTTTGAATATTTGGGGCAACTCTGCGCATGTTTTGTACCATATGCCATGTCTCCTGAGAATCTCGTTTGGCTTACAGGTGGCAATTTATGTCCAAAAGTGGTGGTTTTCAGGGATTTTTTCCAAATATGTCATGAACGGTTCATCCGTTCTTTGTCATTTTTGGTGTGATTAATAGGGGCCTCCCTGCGTACGTTATGAACTATGTGTCGGGTCTTAGGAAGATCTCGTTAGGCTTACTGGTGGTAATTTACATCAGAAAATGGTTATTTTCGTTTTTTGCTTAATGTGTCAACAGTAGTTAATCTTTTCTTTTATGGCATGGATCTTAGGGGAAACAAAGCATATATTATTATGACCCATGCTTTGTATCTTGGGAATATGTTGTTCTTCGGCATGCAGATGGCATTTTATGTCAATAATTGCTGTTTTAGGGTTTTTTCATAATGTTTCAAGAACTCTTCATTACGTTTCTGTGATTTGTGATGCAAAACGTATGGCTTACCTGTTGTTCTCTTCTTTGATCTGATGCAAATATTCTCAATTAAGTTTGTGGGAGTTCGCTAATTATGTGACTTGTTCGATAATATTTCAAAATCTGTTCATTATTTTTTTGTTGTTTTAGCTGTGAAACTACAGGGTAATAGCAGTTACGCTGTGGACCATGTGTCATATCTGCGAAAACTCTCATTGGACTTGCAGGTCGCGATTTACTTACATCAAACAATTGCGTTTTTAATGGACTTTTTTTCCAAAATCTCTTAAAAACTGTTGATCTGATTTTTGTCATTTTTGGAGTGAATATTAGGGGTGACTCTATGCATGTTTTGAACTTAATGGCATATCTCTTGAAAATCTTGTTTGGCTTACGAGTGGCAATATACGTCCAAAAACGGTGATTTTCAGGGTTTTGTCCAAATAAGTCATTAAACGTTAATCTGTTCATTTTTATTTTTGGTGTGAACTCTAACTCTTTAGTCTTGCTGGCGGCAACTTTCGCCCAGACGTGGCAATTTTCATGGGTTTTTCCAAGTATGCAATATATCTTATCAGCAGCACATTTACTTCTGCCTTCTCTTGCCTTTGCATCATCAATTCTGCGCACACTGGATAGAAGAATACTATGTAACTATGTATTTGCCACAGAAAATGATACATAACTATCTTAGGTCGGTTATTTCCATGTTGTTCCTGTTAGCTTTTTTTTACTAAATGTTATGCAATTACAACTCATGCTCTGTGGTAATTTAATGTATTCCTGTCCCCAAAAAAACTTGGTCCCAACAAAGAAAGAGTGTATGAGACAATCTGAAAAGGTTGCTATAACTTATCAGAAACAATATGTTTGCCTTGTACTGTAGCAGCCAACATAATTTAAGTTCTTTCATATGTTTCTGGTATATAGTAACTTGAAGTCTGGATTGGCATTTCTAATGTCCCATATTTTGATTGTCTTAGCTTGGGAATGACTTAAAGACTTTCTCTGGCTAACTTATTTCATGGTATTTCTTGTTATCTTTATCTAAATGCAATTTTACAAGTTCAAAAGTGTTATAATCATAGTCCTTTATTTGTTTTTCGTTTGTTGGATTCCTGTCTGTCCTTCTGTCCGTCTCCTAGCTTTTTCTTTGATAACCACCAGGTGGATTTTTCTTAACTTTGGTGTGAAATTCTAAACCAAGAGTCCAAGCAAAGTGATGGAGCCAGATTTTGTAACAAAATTTTCATTTGGATTCGAGTTGGCAATTTACACCCAAAAGTAGTTATTTTTAGAGGTTTTTATTTACTATTTGACGATCCGTCTATCTGTTTTTTGTAATTTTCAGGTTGAATTTTAGAGGCAACAGAACTTATGTTATGAACCATGCGTCATAAAAACTTGCATTCGGCCTGCAGAAGGCAATTTGCATCCTAAAATGGTCATTTTTTAGTTTCTTGAAATTTTTGGTGTGATTGTTAAAGGCAACAGTGATTATGTTGTGAACCATATCTGGGAAAACTTTCATTGCAGGTAGCAATTTACAGGTAAAAATATCATTTTGGGGGTTCATCCATAAGTATTTCGTAATTTTTGGTGCAAATATTAAGGATGACACTACTTATTGTTGCTTGTTACTGGTTGGAAAACTTTACTCTCCCCATGTTAGCTGCCATCCTGTTGACAAACTTGTGATCAAGAGTATGATCCCATGCTGATACTCCTGCTTCTTCAACTGGAAATGCCTGCTTACATTGCAACTCTAAAGTGGCCCATACTGTTGCTGTAAGGAAGATGTTTGGCTGGAGTCATCAGACTCGGTTTACTTGTCGTTATTATTGTTTTTATTTTTGTTTGGTTTGGTTGATGCTATGAGTGAATTGAAAATAACAGAGATTCTCTTTTAAAACATGAAGCTGTCTCTTGTTTACTTGCCCAATTCAAAGAAGGCTTGGATATTTGGATTGGCCTCCAGAACTAGCTATCTATCTGACTAGAAACTTAGCCATTCATTTGACTAGTCATCTGCATGTGAACACCGCTACCTCAGCCTGAAATGATCAACTGAATCATATCCATGTTGCAAATGTTCAATGGCGAGCTTGCTGTATATTGTTTGGGCTGTTTAGGTGGTATACATGTTTGATAAATCTTACTATCTGCTTTAACGTGGTTCATCCATCTACCTGCACCAATTTTTTTGTATTTTTAACAGACATATAAAAGAAGTTTAAGCAGCAAGAAAGGTATTCACAAGAATTTGTTGAATGGTGCAAAGTCATTGGATTTGTACGAGGAGAGCCCACGGATGATTCCGAAACACTTGAATCCTGTGTGCCACAAGATGGAAATAAGTGTTGATGAGTTTGTATCAAGCAGGTATATTTGAATTTGTTTAAAGTGGAACTTACATCAAAAATGAAAGTTTTATGGATGATGGAGCTCACTCATACACGAGATACAATTTTTTTTCCCCTGATAAAAGCTTGTGACATTCTGGAGATATTGAGTTCCAAGCTCTGTGGCTATCATTTTGTCACATGATTTCATTATTGATACTACTCAAATTATTCAAATTTCATGTCCAAAATACCAAAGATTAAATTTTTTTAGGAAGGACACTTTCATTTTATCACGAAGCATGATGATAAGATCCATTTGAAAAAATAAGTCAGGGCATGGGGTAAGCAAGGAAACATCAATACTTACATACAAGCATGTATGATTTCATCAAAAAGCAAGATGGTAGGTGCTGGGCTTTGCAACAAGATATCTCAGAAACTATAGGAAAAGTTTTCTTTGTGGGATAGAAACTACAACCATGATCAGAATATGTTGGGATGCATGCGTGTTTACGCAGTGTTTTGCGTCACAAACGAAATATAATTTTGTCAAATTAGGGTGGATGGACGATCTATGCTGGAGGCACTTACTATATGTGGCATTTGAAAAAATTGTATTTTGGCAATTTTGAGGTTCTATCCAGAGGGTAAGATTACTTGTTTTAGGGTGTTCCTTGGGATGTTTTTATGTTTCATGTAATTTAGAGAAGAAAGGAGGTAGAATTCAGTGCAATGGTATTAATTGCTAGAAGCTTCAACAAGACATTCAGAAAACTTCGTTAATCTCCCGCAAAAAAGTTCTTGACGCAGTTTCTATGCAAAGTGAAGTGCTTGTTTGGACAACAGCCTTGAAAAAGCCCATGTTTTACTTTGACTGAAAAAGCCTTTTCTGCCTACTAGCTGTTCCACAATTGTAGGTGTCATGTTTCACTGTACTGTATCACCTATTAAAATTTCATTTTTGACCTTCGTTCCCCTTTGTGAAACCTTTTACAGTTGAAGGCTGTGAAATAATGGACCAGAATATTTTTAATGGAATCATGGTATGCAGTACTTACCTTTCATAAAATGGAAGCAGCATTCAAGCCAGGAGCGTTATCGTCTAAAAATGTTGATCCCTGCACAAAGTGCTGAAGAGATTCCTTGCTTTGCAATTTTTCTTGGGACGTGAGAATGTTCTCATGGTCATATGTTATACTACGGTGCATATAACCATGCACAAACTACTTAGAAAAACTGATGTTTGAAAAGTAAGCAAAATTGAAAAAGCCTGCATTCTTGAAAAAATTGGATTATACCTGGCTAATTTTCCAATCAATTTGTAGTATTTTATGTATCGGATCCATTAGGTAACATATCTTTTTTGGCATCAGCTATTGGACAGCTTTATGTTGAGACCTACGTGCGCAACTTCTTATATTGATTTGAGTTATCTGAGCTCTTATAGAGGAATATGTGGGAAAGAAGAGGATCAATTTGAATTCACCACATGCCGGTCTGGAGTTCTGTTGCTTAATTAATGCCTAAAAAAGCCGTGATTAGGATTCAGGCCTGTTCCATGCATCTATTTCAGGAATACGCTCCAGGCTTCCAGGCTTCTTCAATAACTTTCGTGTCCAAGCATGGGCAGTGGAATTCGTCCCAACATCTGCGGTCATACTGTGTATTTCTCTTGTGATTTGAGTATCATAGTTGTTTATCTCTCAACTGTGAATTTCTTGCTTGCAGGCGTGGCACAAAGAGAAAACCTCAGAGTAAAGATTTGCATGATTTTCCCCAAAAAGATGCTCAGTCCATAAAATCATGTCAAGTAGACACTGGGTTTCTGTCAACAGAGGAAGAAGACTATCTGAAGGCGAATTTCTATGGAAGGCGTGATTCTTGTCCTAAATGCCAGAAGCTGCAGAAGCTTCCCAGTACTCTGAACTGCCATCACATGGACTGTAGGGCATTGTCTTTAACGGAGTGGCGCCTGTGGCAAACTGTCCCTCAATCATCAAAGTTAGTGGGCCACTCATCAAGGACGTATAGTTTCTGCAAAGTTTTAGAATTTGCTGAGTTCCATCGAGACGGCACAGAATTAGAAGAATATGAACACAAAATGAACTCATATTTGAATAAATCAGACATGGTATCAGGCAAATGCGTGAAGAAATCGACCGTTAAATCTCCTGAAGATGGGGACATGAGTAGCAAAAATAGCAATAATGAAAATAAAGGCAAACTATGGCGTCAACATTATATGGAAATGGTTGATAATGACGGCAGTGGCACTGACTGTGATTTTGATATTGTTCTTCCCATAAGAAAGGACAACAATAGTGAAAGCGATTTTGATACTGCACTTCCCATCAGAAAGGAAAATCGTGAAAGCAACTTTGGTTCTGTTCTCCTGGACAGAAATCATGGAATTGACGAAAGTAAAAAACCTGTTAGCTTGAATGAAGATCTAGATCGTATCTCCAAAACGCTGTGTGCGAAAAAAGCAAGAACTAAGATGCGGAAGAGTAGGAAGCTTCCTGGTGTTGGTCAGAAAATGAAGAAAATCAAAATCGTAGATGAGCAGATTGGCTTGTGTTCCCAGTCGATGGGTACTCTTTTCGAGCGATGCCAGGAACGGCGGAAACAGAGTATAGATAGCATGATGTCTACACTTCTTGAGGAAGAGGAAAACGAACCTGTAAAGAATTCTTCTGTTAAGGTTGAAATGCTTGATGACAATACTAAGGAATGTCTATCTCATTGGGAGAATTTGAATGATATCAAGAGAAGCTCCCCCACCAGCCCAAAGCATGAAACCGAACTCAGTGTTGCTGCAAGCTATACAAAAAATGCTATCATTGCATCACCATCACTGTCCCAAGGTCTGTCCAGTTTCTTTCCACCAGCTACACCGCTTCATGATGCCAAGAGCGTAGAAAATAATGCTGATGAGAGAGCAGTGAATGTTCCTTTATTGAAGACCCTCGACGTGATTCCTGAACCACCATCCACTTTTGAATTGAGCAACTTGCTTCTCTTTGATTCAACGATGGACATTGATGTGTCTCCCAGACGTTGCAAAGAAAAGCCTGCAAATGTTAAGAAGAAGGAAATAAATTTTGATATTCCAGAACTATCCGATAGTATGTTTAATATGGTTGATGGAGGAGGAGAGCCATTGGCAAATCAAATTTGTAATGAAAAGGAAGTCTGTAGTACCGTAGCTATACCCCGCAGTTTACAGAACCGGAACATAGTAGACATTTCTGATATGAAGAACAAGGATGCTGAAGACGATTTGGACTCTATAACAGTCAAGAAAACTTTATCAATTAGTAAGTCAATGAACAAATTAAAAGCTTTTAATTTTCGGAGCAATTTGTCAGATTTCACTAAAATTGTAACTAAGAACCCAGATTTGGAGAATAGGAACGGAGACATTGAACATCAACCCACCAATGATTTATGTGAATCGAAAAATATGAAATCTGAGCTTCATGACTTAGAGTTTGATTTGCCTCCTCTGGACGATAGCATAATGGCTGCTGATTGCATAGATCCATGCCCATCACCTCCTATGGTCTCTCAATTAAAGCGCTCTTCGCAGTTAAATGCTGAAAGCACTCAGACGTCTCCCAGAATACTAGAAGTAAATAACAACATTGTTCAACAGTCAAGTGCTCCAGTGAAAAATTCTGCAGTTACAAATGCTGACTCACCATGCGACTCTCCACTGTTCCCTGTGGGAAAACGGCAGAGGAAGGGTAGACGTCACATCATCGCTGATACAACAACACTCACTAGTCCTCCAGCAGTGTCTCAACAAGCTACTGGAAACTGTCTGAAGAATCTTGATGATTCTATTGACGACAGTCCACTATTTCGTAAACCATCAGTACCATCTAGAAGGAAGCAACCTTGCATCATGTCTCCTGAAAATGAATCAATAGTTGAAAATCGGCAGGTAAACAAGAAATCAAAATCCTCTCTCGAGCCTGTCAGCAACGATGATGACGATGACTTTGAAACAACAGGTTTGTGACTACATCATTCTTTGAGCATTGTTTTCAGCAGATATGGTGTGATATATATCTTTTGCTTACCTATTGTATGTATCAAAAGATCAGCTTGCTTTTCATTCTTCAAGATACGGTAACTAGTTTCCACGTTTCGGCGTTCAATTTTCTGCTAGATCAAGGAGATTTTATGTTCTAAAATGTTTCAGTGCCGGGTCAACAAACTGATTTTTACTATTTTTCACTTTCATAGAGTTGTGAGGGAGACCCTTACTTAATGGAACCACACGTTTCACAGCTTCTAGTTGCCACTATGGTGTCCTTAATCTCATGTACTGCTCCCATTGATTGCAGTTCGAATTGACATGAAAATTGATATATTATTTAACTTTGCATTTTATATAGGTGCGTTAATTGTAGTATCAACAATATACTGGATTCAAAATTTCACTGGACAGGAAGTCTGGAATTATCATTCCTCGTACTCTGTAAAAAATAAAAAATATACTGGATTCAAACTTTCATTGGACAGATGATGAAGTCTGGGATTATCATTTGCCAAACACTGTAGAAGATAAAACTCGAACTGTCTATAATAATTAGCAGAATGTATTAGTTTCACTCTCTAGTCCTCATTGTCTTTCTTTATTTGACAGAACGAGCATTGCATGTTTTAGATTAAAGTTGGAAGGTCTTGTAGGCCCAAAGCATTTGCCAGCCTGACAGGGCATATCAATTGGGGGCAAATTTTTAAGTTTTCAATACCATAAATTACTTACGATGTCCATCTTTGATATGCGCTATGGAACATCTTTTTCTGCGATCTTGTGATCTGATCCAGCTGTGTCTCGCAGAACTGGATGGGAATCACCTTTGACCTAAGCGCTGTGAGAAATTAATATCTGTGCATTTTGGATGGCTTGCATTTTTTCTTCTTTATTTATTTCTGATGAGAAGCAAATTTAACAATGAGGACCTTGCAGTTTTCCAGCACGCTTCACAGGTACCTATAATTCATGATGAATAGTGTGTATTTTGTACTTTGGCTATGTATTCTGTGGTTTTCTTGACTTATCTGTTTAATCTTGACTGCAAAAGAGTTTTGTTTAGTTTGGCTGGCCACATACTTTCTTTAGCTATGTACTTGTTACGGCTACATAATCAAATGAAAGCACAAGGTTGAGGCCATTCTGCATGTAGCAGGGTATTTTCTTTTAGGCTGGTACTTCTGTTTTGCAAGGAAGAAGAGCTGGGGGTTCTCCCAGCACAGTTGTTGGTGTGAGGGCCTAATATTGATTGATACTATTTATGTATTCCCATTTTCATGGAGATTTATTGACTGTTTACTTTTCAAGGCACAGTCCACTTACACAAATTATTTTTATACTATTCTGCATGCAATCATTTCAGTAGACTAGAATAGTCTCTCTGAATTTATCGCTCGTCTTGAATACAGAATAGTCGCAGTGAACATCACTCATCGCGAACACATACATGCCAACCAAGGGAGAAAGAGAGAGAGAGAGAGATCAGTGCTCTTTGGCCTCACAGTATCTGCAAGAGATTACAATAGCCTATTCATCGCGTACTAGGGGGCTAGGACATGTCACAGACATCGCCTCATTTGCTGTATTTTCCGGTTGGCTCATTTGGTGAAGTCCTGAATTACTTATTAAGCGAGTCCCCTTCCACCCCCTTTCAATGTTGACGTCAAACAACAAAGCGGGTCTGATTGGCTGCAATCGAATAGCACTGTGCAGAACAATGCTAGCTGAGCTATAATTATTTAGTAACCCTGAAATCTGGCTCAACGATGGGAGAAATGTTAGGTGGAAAATGTGCTGCATGCCAAAGTATTCCAGTCTCCCTCTCGATTGTCAGTCTGCGGGTTATTCTAACCAAGGCCATGGTTTCAGGGAAAAAAACTTCGGATTCCTAGGAACAAGGTTTTTGACTTTTCTTAAGTTATGCTATATCTTGTGCATAGCTGCAGCTAGGTAAGTTTTGATGAGGTATTGTAAGTGAAGACGTTTGCAATCAGCAGGAATCAGCAGGAAGCAGTAGTATTTTATGCAGCACGTCGAATGGAAGTAATAGAGAAATGCCTTGGTGCTTCTATATGCCACCATTACTTCCTGCAGGACTTGGTCAACTCATTGATTTGTAGAATGTCTATACCATGTTCTTCGCTTCATATGCACACTTACTGTTGGCTTTTTACAGAACTGTAGTAAGCTTATCAGGACTGCATGAGAGGAAATCTCCCTTCTCAAGTAAACATCAGGTTTGAGTGTCAGGGACCTTTGTTTCAAGCATAGGAACGGATGTCTTTGAGTACACAAAAACAATATAAACCGCTGCAAGGTGAACTTCTGTACATTTACATCAACAATTTTTATATGAAATACATTGAAGCTCTATAAGCATTGGTAAGATTCCATTTGTAACAGACTTATTCTATTCTTTTTCTGGGTTGATGCTTGACAGAGTAAACTACCTCTAGATAGCTGCATCTAAAGGGTACTTTTTTCCCGTTGTGATTCGTAATAAGGAAATTGCATGATTTCGCCTATTAGCTCTGAAAGTTTCATGTCTCCCAAATGAAGCAACCTGTATGCATGAAATGTTTCCCCAATGTATTATGTGCTCCCCTCCCCCCACAGACAGAATAGGGTTTAGAAACACATTTTACTGTAACTGCAGAATATGGTGAGATGAGATTGTATGCAGACAATTCTTTGTTGTAATTAATTGTGACAGTGCATTGTCCAGTATTGATAATTTTCTCTGTGTTTAGGGAAATCAGGCAAAGTTGTTTCAAGAAGAAAAGCTGGTCTTTTGCGGGTAAGCATACATCTTGTTTATTTGGTTTGATTTTGGTTATCTGTTTTAAGCTGCATGGACACTACTCCCATTTAATTTTTTCGCCTGAAACAGGAAACTGTCTTTCATCTTCATAACCTAGTCTAGATGAATTAAGCATACATTTGCAAGAAAAGGAATCAAATTGATTGTGCTAAGAGAAAGACAGTTTGCTAAGCTCTACTGTCATCGAGAAAAAGGAGTATGTGACAACTTTTCCTAAAAAATTTTTTTTGAGAACTGGGTTAAATTAAGGGTGCTCTTTCCAATGGGGAAATCCATTTTCTTTATTTCGAACTGGAAAGTGCCTATCTTCAACATACAAAAGGACATAAGTGGCGCTAGTTAAGGATATTCATCTTCAACAAAACGTGTGTTACAGAGTACATTGTCAAAAAGACACTATAAGGTTAAGATAGATCAATAACAACACATTATATTGGAACTTCAAGTTTCATGCTATTGCAATCATCAGCCA
>JAOBRC010547009.1:0-11255 GCA_027575255.1 Scolionema suvaense | reverse complement strand
TGAAAATGTGTTTTTATTGACATACATCGGCTTTTTGACGGAATTTTCTGCGTTTTCGACGTTTTCATAACATGGTACGTTCTTTCAGCCTAACTTACTTTTTTGTCGGAGGATCCCTTTAGGTGGTGCTTATGTGAATCATCTATGAATTATCTAAATTGGTTAAAGGAAGGCTTCATGTGAACTTGTCAGACATTTGAAGCAGCGAAATTATTGGGCTTGAGCAAATCAAGAACTGCTCTTCACAAAAGGTTTATTAGAGAGAAAAGAAATTAAACGAGAGAATAAGTGAGCCTGAGGATGGGGTAGTGCTTAGCTGGTGCTTAAATATTTGATGAAATCGGGGCTGGTGGTGCCTATAGTGCTGGTGCTTATAAAAAAAGCGTATAAGGTGCTATTTTGCATTTGTGATAATTTTGTCTACACATATTCTGTGCAGGGTTGTAGCATTAGTTCCATTGGGGGAGAAGAGCAGGATTAGTACAGCAGCATTACAGATTCATAGGTGCGTAATAAAATTTGTTCAAAAAATTGTTCACTTCAATTGCAGCGACCGATTTCGGTGAATCCGTACTTCGGTGCCGCAACACTGTGGTCTAGACCTGTTGAAAGTCCGCGAGAAGGTTAATGGCTTGAGTCCAAAGTAAGCGATAGCTAGAAACTGCACTATGGCTATGGACAGGACTTGCTAAACACATGCAAAAAATTTCTTGAAGCGCTTTTACGACCAAAAGTCGTAATGATGGGTATATGTCGAAGAGGCATGATAGTTTTTTCCAAACGTTTATTCATTTCCATCTGCAGTGGTACTTACACTAATAACAAAAATCATACAGATGGGCCCACCAGCTTCCAAAACTGGTCTGCATATTCTTCTCTCCACATCAAAAGTCCAGTTTTAGACAAAGATAATGCTGTATTCCACTTTGCATTGACGAGACGAAATACATGAAACCCACGAGGTGCCAGTGTCCACATTTGCTCTGCTAAGACATTTTGTGCACCATTTGTTCCCACTGAATATCGGTCTGAGTCCCACTGGTACAACTTTGCTCCAAGCCACTTCTTGTTTGATATTATATATTGATTTCCTTGCCTTTTAAATGTCCATAGCTGCGAGTCAGGGGTATCGGAATAAGAAGAAAGTGAGAAAACATGTCCTAGTTCTTCATTGCCATCACCAACTTTTTCTATTCTATTTCCAATACGGTCAAAGTTTTCCAGAATGTAGAAAACTTCAGGTTCGGGAATTTCTGAAGAAAGATCAAGTCACAGGAAATCAGGAACGTTTCATAGTGCAACACATCAATAAAATTTCCTAAGAGTTTTAACCGATGTATATATAAATCATGTCAAGGGAACATAATTCACAGATGATGATTTTAGCAGGGAGGTTCTGAGGAAAAAAAATGATGCCGTTTATGCTAGAAGCAAACCAGTGCTGGCCAATGTTTGCTTCAAGCCACTAAGCAGACTGCATAGATTCTGAGACTTAGACTGTGCCTACTTATATGTTTCAGACAAGTTTCAGGCATACAGCACTCGTAGTGGTAGTACTTCCTTAACCCAACTTTGCCTCGGCCTGGTAATTTTTCCTCTGGTAATCGATTGGGAGTAACTTTTATATGCTGATGTCTGCTGACAATTCATAAAATTTGTCGAGACGTCTGAAGCGAAAATTTCAATGGATCAAACAAAATTGTTCTACTGTGTTTTAAAGACAGTTGAGATGGTCATGCATGCCTAAGAGGTCAATAGCCCTTATACTTTGCCTTCAAACTTGAGCCCTGAGCGATACATGAGTGCATAAAAACGCAATATCTGGCATGAATTTGCACAATTATGTCCATAACTTTTAATTTGCCCGTCGAAATAACGCATTCCTATCGTCCTAAACAAAACCATTGTTTGCAGAAACAATAAGAAAATGGCACGGGTCACTAGGTAATTTTTGAAAAGTTCGCGTCAGCGACTACTTGCCCTCCAAGTTTCATGCATATGGCATAGTATATTGTGCTCATGCTGCAAAATGCTGACATGGTCGAATTCAGTCCGACAATCACGCTCAGTGTAATGAGCAGTTACACATTGAGAAATGGTAACGGGTCAATTGAAATGTTTCGATTTAATTTGGTGAAGACATCATTGGTTACCTACATGTGGAAATAAATTGTTGCAATTACTCTGATCAACTTGTATCCCAAAAGACTTTCTGCTTGACAGTGGAATGTTCATTCTCTTTTTGCACTGGAAGATTCATATTATTCATGGAGATACTCAAGGTCTTATCAGAGCTTGCAGTGAACTTTAGTAGCACAGAATGATTCTTAACCTTTGAAAAGGAGGAAGAAGAAGAAGAAGAAGCTTACCCACGTCATTCATTTCTAATATTTAGAAAACAGGAACTAACCGCCAGGTAATCTGAAAGACGTTTTTTTTCTTTTCTGAGCCAGCACTTTCCTGAAAACGTTTCATCTCTGTAGATTAGGTGTGGAATGTTTCAATGATTTAAAGTGGACATATTACGGTGCAAAGCTTTCATATTTTCCAGGGTCTGATCCCATTTTTTTCATCACCAACTTCATAAATCTAATAAATGTTTGTAAATAATTTCGATTCTTAATTTTAAGTATAACTAAGAATAGGTATGAATGAGCAACGATAAACTTTCGAATAAGCAAACAAGCCATGCGGGTGGAAGCACTACAATCGTGAACAAAAAAGATGAGAAAAAATCAACAGAGTCTGTTGAACACCCTTCCCTTTTATCAGCGTTGTTTCGACTGTTTTTACACTTCACACATGCACTCTGTTTTGACGAGGAAGTTAAAGTTATTTTAACTTCCTTGGTCTTGATAACCTTTGTTTTCAACATTGATGCTGGTGTAGGGGAGATTGACAGATTCTTTTGATTTTCCTCATCTATATTTGTCCACGGTTGTAGCCACACTAACGAGTAAAGCCGACAAGTGAATATGTCACTGGTCAATGCGATATCGGTGAGGAGAGTTCAGTCGTTACAGTTCGAGCGAACAAGCTGATACTTTCAGTCAGTGGCAATTTGACCTATGCCGCTAAATTTGGCTGCCGGACGTGTATAACGCAGTAACCCGTAACAAAAGCTTTTACCATATGACTCGATAAGTAACGAGACAGGTGAAAACGCATAACATACTGCTTGTGGGAGTAGTGCATCTTAGCTTTCTCTATCATATAACTATCGCGATAGCATGGGCGGATCCAGGGGGGAGCGACAGGACCAGATGCTCTCCTCAGATTTTATTGGTTCTATCAAGAAAGTGGTCCTATCAGCAAGCTCCTACTGCCCAGCTTCGTCGATGTGTGCATCTGGTCAGCATCAGTTGCCAGGTCTAGCATAAGACCCGGCTGCAGGCTCAACAATGATGCATTCTTCTGGTTGGCCAGACCATATCATGGATACCGGGTTTAATATTTGAAATAGCTACCCATTCTTGTGCAATGTATTGATCTACGCCACAACCATGTACTGAGCTCCCGTGTATTTGCATGAGTCTAACTGGAATGGGTAGCGGATAAGCAAGCAGAGGTTTGTGACGTAACGTGCTGGGGTTGCTGAAGGGTGAGCGGAACGCATGACAGAGCAGCTTCCTGGTTGGATAGAGTGAGCTTTATGCGCCTTGTTTTGGCTTCTTTTTTGGAAGATAGTGTAATGATGGGCAAACTCTGGACACGTCACAAACGGGAAAGGGATACGAGTAAGTGAAATTCTGGAAATTCTGGAAACCTCTACAAGAAAGAAACCACTTTGTCATTGTGTCGTAACAGAGCTTATTTTAGAACATGCTCCCCTCAAAAATTTTTCTGGATCCGCCCATGAATAGCACATTTTTCTGATGCACACATAGCACATATAGCATCCCTATGTGCGATGAGTGGCACATGCATGAGTGATTTCAAACCATAAATACAATGTGCATCCAACGTAAATCATACCTTATTAGGTGTGATTTCACTCTGAATCAGAGTGAGACATCACACACAATAGGATGCTATCAGAATTTCGTACGCTATTGCTATCACTACACGCTTTTTTTATAAGCACCAGTAAATCGAAAATGAGCCTCGGTGGTGCTTAAATTTTTGGCATTTCCAGCCTCAACTGGAGCTTAAGTGGTGCTTATGCAAATCATCTATGAATCATCTAAAGTTTGTTAAAGCATGGCTTTAAGTGAACTTGACAGACCTTTGCGCTTGGTAAACTGTCGTTTTTTGCAAGGAGCAGTGAAAGTATTGCGCAATGAGCAAATCAAGAACTGCTTTTCAGGAAAGGCTCAATTGAGAGAAACGATATTACTTGAGAGAATAAGTGAGCCTGAGGCTGGGGTAGTGCTTGGCCGGTGCCTAGATATTTTATGAAATCGAGGCTGGTGGTGCTTATAGCGGTGGTGCTTATAAAAAAAAGCTTGAAAAGGGATAGAGTTTTTATTACCGCGTTCACATCTAACGCCAGTAAAGAAAGGCTGGCAAATGCACTGGCCATTCGAGTCAACTTTCCCACCATCTTCACACATTGGTATCTAAAGAAAGAAGGAAACAAGAACTATTCAGATGTACTTTTACCCTGGACTGTAGAAGATAAAAAAAACTGATATAATTGACATTGGTCAGGGGAAAGCGAAAATTTTGTACGTGATGACGAAGATTTGAGCTGATGAAAACGTTGGTCAAATAAAGTAATATTGTGTCGATTATTGTGTGACATTCAAATGCATCTTCCAAAGTCAGCGTCTCTAACATTCTGTCGTCAATTATTTCAGTAATGTTCATTGCCATGCTGGTAACCTCATGCTTGCCGCATGGCTTATAGTCTATCCAGTGCGAAGGAAAGTGCTTCTTGTATTTTTTGGTAGGGGAGAGCACGAGAAAATGTATATTTCTATCAAGTCATCAATGATTGGTGGAATTTAAGTGGTTTCATTGAAAGCGACTAATCTAATTAGTTGTCGCATGGCTAAGATGAATGTTCGTCTTGAACGCCGCGTGGCTGTAACTTACAAAGATAACCATGTGCTCTTGAGGGCTGTGATGCAACTACAGCGTACAGACGCATTGATGTGATTAGGGTTTTTTGCCTGAATTGGAAAAGCCAGCATGGCATTTAGTTACAACTATTCCTAGTATATATAGTTGCATAGCATATGCTTGAATATTGAATTATTGTGTTGATTTGCTTTTGTCTGAAGTGTTTAAATATGCATACATAATATATTAGCCTGATGCAAACGTCGCGGAGCTCCCATCGTATTTGTGAAAATATTCCATACGCAGGCAAGTATGACATACAACCCCAGGCAAAATTAAAGTGAATAATTTTGTGAGCAAATCTGATTGTGCTCTTATGTACGTGTTACAGCACAGCAGAAGTATTTTCGCTCCCCCAACCCCTCCCCCCGATGAAGACCATACCTTTCTCGAGTAGCTGTTCACGTGATTGCTCTCTTTTCACTTATTTTCGTCTGGGGTTGTGGTTTCTCAATCTTGCGACGGGCGTCCGTCCATGATCCTACTCACACTTCTCCAAAGTAGATGTCTGTGCCCAAGACACCAGCATCACGTTTTTGAATTCACTTAGTACTCGGATAGTATTAATGTAATCGACAGGGCTCACTTCATTTACTCTTCATCCAGACCACCACCATGCAAATTTCCTCCATAAACAAAAAACTTATTATTTAGTTTAGGCGAATTTTCATGTTTGGTACCGCTATCGAATAAAAACAAACTATTTTTACAGGCGGCGCAATGCATATAGCTTACACTATCTCTTTTTTGTACGAGAAATAGAATTGAAAAATGTCTCCGAAAAGGTCATTTCAAATTCTTAATGATAGCGTTTTCTACGGAAAGGTACGGGCCTTACTTAGACTAGCTGATCCTACAATCACGGACAAAATATTTGGCCACATTACCAACATGCATGTGCATTGACATAAGCTGACTACCTTGCCGTTCTGACTCCACCTCCTCTTCCAAACAATAATGCTTCAATGGCAGTATCTGTTGCACACGATTGGTAAGCCAAAAGACATCTTTTTTCCGGGGGAGTTGGGGGAAATAGCTAGACTTTGCTTGATTTTGACCCAAGTGTCAGTATATTTTGTCCCAGATTGTAGGTCAATGATACAGTGATCCTATGACAATTGCTGAGTTCTATTTCCAGCAATGCATGTTCATTTGGAGGACGAAATGTTTAAGTATTATTTCACTCTCAGCAGTCACCCTGTCCTTCGGCCATCATTTGTTTCTTCTATTTCCCATAACAATTCATACTAGAACTTTAATGGCCCTTTTGTGCTTGACATCAATAGATTAGCTGTGTTGTCATGAAAACACGTGAGCTGCATGCAAATCTCGGCTGCTCATCATACAGCGAGGATCACGGAAGCTAGCTTGGGCTTTTTTTTGCTTTCCTTACAGTGATGAAAGTAAATGTTCAGATTTGGCGTTTATTTGGTTCTTACCTGGTAACAGACGGCCCATATTCGAATAGCGGGTCCGCTGCCTTATTGCTGTGCTATGGAGGATTTCCTGAGCACAGAAACCAGATCCACAAGCCCCTCTGTGCGAAGAATAACACCTGGTTCCAGGTAAGATTGGTTCATGATTGACAGCTCTATAGAAAAGTGATAACAAAAAACTAGCCGTCTGGCAAACCTGCCTGCAAATTAGCCCTACTTGGAATGGGCCTTGGGGGTTCCTCGTACATGGGTAGGGGAGGGGCAGATTCCGCCCCTCTGAATATTTCAGGTACCAAAATAGCGACATCCTTGAAACTCACTACACTGATGGACCGTCAGGTAATGAACGAAACGGTAACAAAGAATTGACCGAAAATTGCATTTGGCAATGACGACATCATCATGACTTTTAGGAAAGAATGAATTATCTCAAATTTAAAGTACCCTGGTTAAAGATCTGTAAACAGGTGTAATATAGACAAAAAAATTACGTTTTATATGCGTCCGACCGCTTAGATTACAAAACAACAACAAGAGCGTACACTTAATTACTTGGTCGTTCTATTTGTGATCTTGAGCTGTTTCGTTTTCCTGATTGTCTTCCTCATTGTCATTGGAATCGTCTTCCTTCCCAATGTCCCAAGAAAAGGGTTTTCATTGGGGTGATGCAGGTCGTTTGAAAATGCATGTCTAACAATGACTGCTCGGAAATGAGATGCGCGGCGTGTTACTTTTTAATTTCTCGTCGATGCAGTGATCATCGATCCCTTTACTGTGGTGACTAGCATATGTTTTGGACAGAATGCCGTAGACAACTTATTTCCCGTTCGTTGTGTAACAATGACTGTGTCACCAAGGATGAAGTTATGCGCCTTTCTGACACCATCGTTTGCGATCATCTTGTTTTTCTTTTGGATCAGCGGAAAGTGTACTCATCTTCCTACCACCGTGCATTGCGGCGATGGGACTGATACCAGTTCTCGCGTGTGGTGTTGCTCGTTACATACGTAGGAAGCACATGGCGGCTTCGTGCATAGGCTTACGCTCTAAGTGGTCAGCTTGGATAGCTTCTTCTTTCAGTCACCGATTAAGTCTTTCCACGTTTCCATTGGCACGCGTCCATTCTGGAGCAAAGTGTTGCAAGCGAAAAACCTGTTGTCGGGCAAACTCTTTCATTTCGTGAGACTGGAATGGCGGTCCATTGTCGCATTGTATAATTTCTGGAATGCCTTTGTTTGTAAAGATTGCTTCAAGAGCTCGCTTAGTTGTACCAACAGTACATGAGCCGCGGAGACGGGGGGCCGGGGGGCCATGCCCCCCCACTTTTCTGCAAAGTGAATTTTTTGTACTATTATGACTACTAAGGAATGTTACCCAAAGCGTCCGAACTATGATCTGCCCCACTCCCCCCCCCCCACTTTAAATTACGCTCCGCGGCCCATGAGTGAGTGGAAGTCGGAAGAAGGCCAATTCTGGCCAATGTATCGGTCGATCAGCACTAGTGTATATTCCTGCATGGGATATATATGATTCTTGGAAATCCATCTCCACTTCCAACCAAGGTCTAATAGGAAGTGACGATGGTTTAATCGGTTCTATATGGGTTTGTGGTTGTACTGCACGATTAGACGATCCATGTTTGGGAAAAAACAGAACGTTGTAGCTATGGATTTGGTTTTAGTTACACCTTGATGACCTTCATGGCTAAGGTCAACTATGCGCTCTCGTAGTGCCTGTGGGACTACCACCTGGTGTCCACGATAAACTATGCCGTTATTAACGTGTATAAATGGCCAGATTCCCTTTGCGAGGTACGGTGTGAGAGCGGGGTTGGCTTGGTCTGCACATTGTCTGATTCTGCGCATACCTTGGCGTCTGTTTTCAAGCGTAACTGCTGTATGACTATTTACGATGTGCATAACCTTTGTTTGCATGGTGCTATGGGCTTCATATTTAATTAGGTTTACATGGCTATTTCCTTTGCGCTGGAGGGGATGTCGTGAGATAAAATCAGATATGTTTTACTTTCCAGGGCGACAGTGAACTACGTAGTCTTAGCCTTGGACATCTCAACTCGCGAAGGGAGGCTGTCAGGAACTTTATTGAACATGCTGATTAGTGGCTGGTGATCAGTAATTACACAAAATTTGGGAGCACCGGGAAGATGATTTTCCAACAGATTACCAATGCGTCACGCTCAATTTGCGAATATCGACTTTTTGGATCTTTCAATGATCGAGATTGAATACGATAGGTTGATACTCATTTGTATCTATCTTTCGCTGGAGCAACACGGCCCCTAGGCCAGTAGGGCTGGCATACAAAACCAACTCAGTCTGAAGGCCCATTTGGTACAGATGGAAGAGTGTATCCTTGTGTAGAATGTTCTTCAATTTATTGAAAACTACATCGTTCCTTGTTTCCCAAGACCACTTAGTGTTATAAAGTTGCTTGCGAAGAGGGGCCGTCAGCTGAGAGTATTGCGGAACAAATCTCTCGCTAAAGCCAGTCATTCCCAGAATTGATCGGAGGTCGGCCTTGCTGGAAGGACGTTCCGCAGTTTGCAAAGCGTCCACTTTACCTGGATCTGGCGTGATTCCTTTTTTATGTAATATGAGTCCAACAGATTTTGACCTGTTGTGCGTCGAATGCACATTTATACAGGTATGCTGAAATGCAGGAATCCCGGAGTTCTTGGAGAACTTGTTGCAAGGTTCAGTCGTGTTCTGACTCTGTGCCACTGATCAGTATATCGTCTGCCAAGTTGATATGGTTTGGAATATCCGAGAGAATAGCAGGCATCTCATTTTTCAGAATATCCTGGGCGGATTTTGTAGCGGGATGATGAGAACATGTTTTCAGGAATTGTCTCGAAGATATGTTGGACCAAAACCTCATTGCCGATTTGGAGGAGTTTAAGGCTTTGCAAGGTGCTATTCGATAGCAGAGAGAACTTTGAGGAAGATTTAGCAACCAGAACAACCGTGTTTACTTCACCGTTTCCTACTTTTTGATTCACTTGGAATCCCTCTAGCAGTTCTACGAAAGTATTGCTACCATATACCCATAGCTTGGCTTTAAAAGGCATTAGATCATAGATTTACTTTCGTGCCTGCTTGTGTTTCAAATTGCTTTAATTGCGAATAATCCCTGATGTCTTCACTTGCACCACCAGGAACTGGTTGCTAGAGGACATCAACCCTGTTCGTGCTAATTTTTATTAGTGAGGGAGTTCCGTTCAGCTTTGGATCTCTTCTCGACGGCTTATTGAACTGCCTTTTTCACAGTTTAATTTAGCCACAAAATTTCTGCAAAGTGTCGTGACCGTTTGCAGAAATCGCATTTCTTACCATTAACTGGACAGTCTTCTCTTGACACATTCTGGGCCACAGCGAGTACAGCAGTTAGCTGCTTGTCTCTGTCCTTCACTTCTTTTGGCTCTCTCGTGCCTGGGATGTTCTTGCATGTTCCATCTTTTCTTTTCTCTCCTTGGTTCTGATCTTTGAAACTACCGTCGCCCTATTTTATTCACTGTATTATCCTCAGTGGTCATCACCTCATCCATAGCTCGTGCATCTTCTTTCTTTTGAGCTTTATTGCCGAGCGTAAGCGAGGCATATGGTCTGTCGTACGTATATATGCTCAATATGAGCTGTATTTGTTGAGTACTGGATTTCGAGTTTGTCTGTATCCAATCAGCGATGCAGTTAAGGAGAATTTACTCTATCAAGTCAGTTCACGTGTTGCCTTATTAGCAAGAGTCAAGGGGGGAAATTGAGAACAAAATCAAAACCTTATAAACTGGAAGTATCGTCACAGAAGACGAGTCATACTCCAAAATTCAACTGGCTTCCATTGCGGTAATGGTAAACATGTGCCAGCATTTGCTGCAAATGTAGTTAATGTTTTTTTTTTATAAAAAAAAACAACATTTTTCCGATATATATGTATCGTGTAACCCCCTATCATAAGCAGTCCTTCAAAGGCACTGTTCTGAGCTGCTTCCAACTCACCTCTGGATAAGAGAAGCGCGTGTCACTTATTATTTGAAAACAATGCCAATTCAGTTCGTATTGCAGATTAGACGCAGACAATACATCAAAAGCGACAAGTTTGCGTAGAAGGTTAGATTTTATTGAACAGCTTTCGACAAAGTGAACAATATGGGTGGATTCAGACTGTGCTATGAGAAGCTGATATAAAGTTGCTAACGCTGAGTTCCTGGCCACCCGTTAGCACAGTTTATAACGTGCTTGCTGATGATACTCGCATTCAGACTGATCATGATAATCATTACACACTGCCGTATATTCATTAAACTCTAGTATTCTCATGCCTTGCACCTGTCATGCGTTTAGTTGCGCATTGTAGTTTGCTAGCTGCTGATTGGATAAGTAACTTCTATTCATCCAAATGTACGTCTCTGGCTGGCTATGGCTTCCCTTTAAATCTTTTGTCTCATTAGCGAGAAGATTCCCGCTAAAATGTGCTTTCAGACTGGTTATCCTGCAAACGCCTCTCTTGGTGAATGATATATCGTGATAATGAACGTAGTCTGAATCCCACCATTGCAATGCACGCTGTGCGAAAAGCGCAGTGCATGTTAGCCTGCAGATTACATAACTCATTAGGGTGATTCAGACTGTGCTATGAGAAGCTGATATCAAGTTGCTTTGCGGGTGAGATCTGTCACCCGTTAGCAAGGTTCATAATCTCCGTGATATAGAAAGCGCCTTCACACTCATGTGCTAATCA
>JAOBRC010546898.1:0-11255 GCA_027575255.1 Scolionema suvaense | reverse complement strand
CAGCAACATACTGATGTAACTAGAGCACCTAACTAGGGAAAAAAGTCATAAAATGCTATGTAAGTGCATTAAAATCGCATACACCATAACAACAAGTAATAAAATATCAGTGCAGAGTTTGAAACCAACAGTTAAGAAGGATATTTCTTCGATATTTCAAACACAAATCCTACAGTTGCTACTAAAATGTTTTTGTCCCCTTTTTGGCTGAAACCCCCTCAAAAACAGAATTTTGCTACCCCACCCCCCTTTCTGGAATTTTTCAAAAACAAGTCACCCCCCCCTCTACCAATAGGGGGGGGGTAGAAACTAGGTGTACATAAAAATGATGAAAAAAAAATTGGTTGCTGGGAATCACAGTCAAAACAAGGAAATTGGTTATCAAATGAAGTTATGTGACACAGGAGAACAAACGAAACCTAAAATTTGAATTTCTTTTACCCAATAGACAAAACAGTCTCTAGACTTTCACAGGAGTTACTGAAAATGGTGTAAAATATGTTATGGTGATTCGGTCATTTTGAGCAGTTTGAGACAGGCGTTCCGGAACCCTTACAGTATCCCAAGATCGCACACATCCTCTCTACCAAGAGATTTTAAAACAAAGCTGCAACAAAACAAAGCATTGGGAAAGAACTCCCTATGAAGCAGGGCCTATTCTAGAACTTCAGGCCAGGGTCCCGAATTGGTCAAAAAGGGCACTTTTTTATCAAATTTTCTTCCAAAATCTGTGATTTTATGCAAATATCAGTCAAAAGGGGCACTTTTTGCCAAGATTTCAGAAGGGCAGCATCCGATATTTGGACCCTTTTTTGTTCTAGAATAGGGCATGTCAAGTAACAACATCAAGTCAAAATACCATGTTGGGGTGATTCCATTGCATCCACACTAGATTTTTTCCATCAGGAGAAACACGCGGACAGGCATAAAAGTCGGAACCAGAACACTAGAAGAAACAAATTCGAAATACAGCTGTATGAAGCAAAAAAGTGTTGTTAAGTGCACATTTATGCTACTACAAATCTACAAAACAGTTAAATTGATAGTCACTTGACTAATGCTTCAATAAGAACCAATTACTTTCTTTTTCCCCTTAAAAATCTGAATCAAAACTGACCGCATTTCCAAAGAGGGCCTCCAGTAAACTAAGAACGCTAGATGTAGTAACATTAAATAAAAGGAAGGAAAAGGAAATGAATTATTGCACTACGTAGTCTTCAAAATATGTTGATATGAATGAGCTATCATGGTATTACTACAAAAATTACAAAACAGCTTAAAATTCTCAAGACATCAGCTCACAAAGCAAAAAAAATTAGTTGTTGAATGAATGGTGATCTTTCTATGCATAACTTTCACGATGAGAATTGTTAGTGATATTTTGCTAACAAATTGAGCATCAATATTTATTACTAACTACTACAATCCAATGGAGACATATTGTAAAAATCTGACAACTGAAGATAAATCAGGTCAACATGAAAGATATGTTTGCTACTTGCATAAATTTTCAAATGTAACAGAAACCTATTTTATACAGCAAACAAGGATCTCACCAGTACAGTCTCTTCCTTACTAGATGTATTAACAGCCACAATTGTATTTTCTGGCTCAGTAGCTTGTCCATTCTGAATAACACTATGATCTTCTCGAACACAAGCTATAAATAATCCATCCTGCAAGATGTTTATGTCAGCATATCTGCAACATCCTTTTGCTCCATCAGTAACAGCTACAGGTGTTCCAGAACCTTCAGATTGAACATAGATCTTTTGATCCTGACACAGAAATAAGCAGTTTTGAACTAAAAACAGGCTATTTATTAAGAATCCACAACAGAACAGGGGAATGGGAAAGCGTTGGAAGTGAAAATAGTATTCATTTCATAATGATCCATTGATGTCACCTGGATATTCATTGTAATTTTCATGAAGAAAGAAGGATAACAACTCATTATGAAATGAATTATGTCTCACTTCCAATTCTGTAATATGCGCTTTACACGCAGTCTGTAAAATATAACAAAGCAAGTTGATTAGAAGCCTCCATCAAAGGGATTGCATAATCATTACATGTAAGTAAAAGAAATGAAACATCAGCCATAGCAAAACAAAAACGAGGGCTCCGTTTGATGCAATCTTGTCCCAGATTGCTAAGGTTGAACTGATAGTTACTGTTGCATCTTACAGACCAATGGAACTAAGGAGACTTAGGTGGTCTTAATTCTATTTACAGATGTAGTCTGGTAGCAATACACATTCACTAAAACATTACTAACCTGATTCCGTATGGGGTCATTTTGACCTTTGTACATATGAGGGGGGTTGATTCTGCCCTCCCCCCCTAGTATTTCCGGATTGGCTATGGCTATGATCACCAAACTTGGTTTGGTGATAGACCAACATGTAATGCACAATTTGACATCATCATAATTTATGCAGCCTCATTAATTACTCCGTGACGTCATCATATTTAGTAATGGGTGCCAAATTATGCAACATTTAAAAAATTTGCATATAATTAACTGTATTTTAATGCGATTTTGCTTGTGCTATATTCCAATAGGCCCAAAATGACTAAACATAGGCTTCAAGTCCCCATACTTCTTCATTTTCAGCCATTATATGGAGTTTGTGTCGAAAATGCAGAAAATTAGTCGCATGTCACGTGACAAGGTTGATATCTCGTGACAGGTGAACCAAACTGCACCAAATTTGGCCAGGATATGCATAAACTCCTATAACTGAAAGCCAGAAAAAGCAAGTTGTAGACTTTTACTATTTTTGAGATATTTTCCGAAAACCCGAAGTGGGGTGGAATCAACCCCCCCATATGGAATAGGGTTAATAAGATATCAATTCAAACAGGTCCAGCCCTCGGAATTAGGATTTTCCACCGTCGGACTTTTTTTGCCGCAATGAAAATGAAACGTGACGGCATTTTTTTCACTACGACAGCAAAAACCAAAGCTGGCTAGAAAGGTAACAGCAACCTACAAACCAACATTTGTTTATGTGTTTAACAAACCGCAGCTAGACCTTCCTATTTCAAATGAAAACCTGAGACAAGATACAAAATCAAGGCCATTTCTCACCAATCAGGTAATTATATTGCTAGCTACGCTTATCTCTCAAAAATGGCTAGCTAGCAAATCTGCCTTTTAACCCTGCTAAGAAATGCTAAAAAAATTACCACTTCAGTCACCTGTGCTTTGGTGGAGTTTGTGTATTATATGAAATGGGACATAAAGCCGGGATAGCGAATAAGCAGAACCAAAGTAGACATGGTTTAACGCTGCTACGCTGCGGTAATCATACTTTCCAGTTATGCCTTTAAGAATTAGGTGGCCTCAAAGTATAGCTGAATTATGAGTTCAAAATGGTATCTTCAGTTGTGAAATAATCCGTTATTTCAGCCCAAGCATTTTTATGAAGTATTTCAATGAGAATGAGATTGAATGTGAGGTACGTTCTGCGTATGTTTGGAAAAACCGGGTTGGCGGCATTTCTTTCCCGGCCCGTAAATTATTTTGTCAACGGCATTAATGACGGCAAAGCTCAATGCCGTAGTAAATTCCGAGGGCTACAGGTCTTCTTGTGAGAAAAAACTCATCCAGGATAATCTGAAACTATGCCTGTGCTTTAAATCTCTAAATTATAAAGAATATCATATCATAACATGTAGTAGTTCGATAATGCTATTAAAGCATGACAAGTACAACAGTTTCTTAGAGGGAAGTAAAGTAAAGATTAGAAGCAGATCATATAGAATTGACTGTAGAGTGGATATAGATATGCTGAAACGAAACATTCTTTCTTTCCGCACTTTAAATGATGACATATCAGAAAGGTTCATCACTGCAATTATACATTTAATGTAAGCAAAAGTAAAGCAACGGCAACATTCTTAGCCATTCATGGTCAGGCAAAAAATCCTTCCCCCAAAAAGAGCAAAAAACAAAATTATAAGCTTTGCATGGCAATGCACGGCAGCATAATCAACAGGTTCTTACAGAAAAATAGAGAAAACACAGAATGCACACTCTTATACAGCAGTGCAAACAACCACCTATCAACTCTCCAAAGGTTCCACAGTAATTGTTGCAGCATGCAACCTCACTGCGCGTGGCACCAACATGGCATAATGCTACAAACAACCTTCACTATGTTTTTGTACATATTTTTCACATTATTTGCCAAGTTCAACTAGCACCATAATCAAATGTGAGACTAGAACACTTTCCTTGCTTTGCGTAGCTGTTCCTTAACATATCCAAATACTGACAAATGCTGGCATCTGTTTGTCAGTAGCTTTTGGCCATCATGTTGACGAACATGAACATGTTGCTCAAATTCATAATTTGGAACCTAAAAACCGTTCTCAACAAATTCAATGTTTGCCCTTTTTTTTGTGATGACTCTAGTATCTAAGCATTCCAAATGCTAGAACATTATGTAGGCCACCCTGGCAACCATGGCAATTTTGCCAAAATTTACGAAACTTCTCGAAAAAGTCCTGTTGTAGACTTTTGAAATTCATGTGGAAGACAGGAATGTTAGAATTTTTTCAAGGAAATAAATCTAAGGAATTCAAAACATCGTCTTTAAAAAATATTCATAGGCGAGGATATAAAGGCATGAAAGTGATATAGGATGCTGTTGAAGTGGTATTGGATGCTGTTAAAGTGATATAGGATGCTGTTAAAGGGGCAGTATCTGATAGGCGTCTGAAAACAAATGTTAATGTATTGAGCAAACTTAGCTCTATTCAACATAAAAACAAGCACAGTATAGCTTGCATACTTTCATAACTCAATTTTCATAAAATATGCATGCTTCTTGGCGAATCAGGATAAAGATATCTTCGGTTTGGTAGTGCCTACGGACGAAATACTTTAGATTCAGGGTCCAGGTGACAATAATGTCACTTTACATGCATAATCTCAAAATTCTTAATTTCAACAGATATTCAGTGATATTGGCAGTTTATGATTGCCTGTTTTACTTCAGCATCCAGAAGTGTGGAAAGCAGTTTTTGTTCAAAGCATTATAAATTATCATTCAGTACTCTCTAAAATGTAAACTCTCTCGTAACTTGCTCTGCACAATGTTTTGGAGCTTTCATGCCACGAAGCAAAAAGACAAGAACTGAGAGAGTGCTCATACCTTCTATATTGTTGTCTTATTTACTTAATTTACAAATTCAATCCCACACTTTCTAAACCTCTATATTTGTCACTAATGCAAACTATCAGCTTGTTTCTACTTCCCATAACGCTTAGAAGAACCTTTTAAACACAGATAAGTGAGCATTGGATAGAGACAGGGATAAACACTCTGAATGGAGCGTAGAGATTTTAAAATATTTCACTTAGTCACTGTGTCTTAGTTGAAATTTGGCAGCAAACAGTCAGCGGGGTTAACTCTAGAACTGGAGGTATTCAAATCTGTTTACACTGTATGCATACCTCATTGTTGATAAAATAGGCATTCCCATTATATACATAAAACGATCCTCCTCCATATTCATGTACTTTACTACAAGCATTATAACTGCCATTCGTCCATCGTGTCGGTTCAGAATCTACCAAACCAGAATCTTTGCTGAAAATGATCGTCCTACCACTTTCATGGGGTCTCAACTCCGACCAAAACACAGTGCCTAGAGGGGATCATAATATGAAATTGCTAAATCAATCACCACTAACAAGCATTTGATCAAAAATACTCTACCAATCTATATGATAAAAAAAGGACAGGTAGATAGTGTATATGATAAATTGATGAAGTTTCTTACAATCAGTTGGGTAAACCTATCAACGGATAAAAATCTATATACTATCTTCTGTTCAGACATGGAACAACCTGATGATATCTGAGGCGGAAAATATTCACTTCTGAAATTATTAAGCTAAGCATTCCAGGTTTAGTAATTATGAGTCATCAGTGACACAGATTCCTGGTTGTCAGAGAGCCGGAAACGTTCCATGCTTGTCAGTTGGTAATCTGGCATCATCAGGTTTTATGTCAAATCAACTGTTGTAAAGATCCATTAGCAGTTAGGTGTACCATCGTCCTGCAGAGTACGGGATATGGATATAGTCCAACTGCATGGTTTTCACCGTGTGTACTGTTCGCATACAGAGGTTAGAGGAGCAGCCAGAAGTGCTGCATTTTGGTTGACTTATTCAAGTTTATCCAGCTTGCATTTGAAAAAGTTAAGAATGAATATCTATCTTATTTATGGCTACATCACTTTTTTCTACAAGCAAAATTTCAAAAAGAGAGTTTTCTTCCATGGTGTTGTTGGATAATATCGCCAGGTGATAATGCAACAACCTAGAACGACAAGCTATACACCTATATGCTGATATAACTGATTCCCGTCATCAGTGGAGAAACTCTGCCATCAATTGAGAGGTTTGCCCTCTCCTGATAAGAGAGCCAGTTGAATTCTTTGGTGCAGCTACCTTCTACTTATCAACTAGCTAGGAGCTTGAAGAACATTCCAAGCCCTGAAAGTTCTGAATGATTGAGTTCATTTCTTGCTGGAAATATGAAATACAAACAAAATTGTGAGGTGCATGCTTAAAACTGAGGTTGCCTTGCCATCAACTAAAACACAGTTATGCTTCTAAAATAGGCCAGCATTTTTATGTTACAGCTTTCCTCCCGAGTTAAAGTGGTCACAGTGTAAAATATTATGAATTTGGCCAGTTTTTGCTTTTGATATGGAATTATAATACGAATACTGCACTGTCGGCAAAAAGTACTGCGGGAGTTACTAATCCATGTCAGAGTCGAAAGCTAACCCTGCAGGACTCAGGTTTGCGATTCCTGCAGCAACGACTGATCACCGCTGACATTTGACGGCATCTGCCCATTATTGAAACGAAACAGGAGTTGGCAGGTTAGCCTAAAGTTTCCTGACAGGTTTGAGGCACTCAGTAGCAAAATAAGATATGACACGGAACTTAATCACTGTATAGCTAAACATTGATCATGGTAACAAGGCAAAATAATCCAAAGATATATAGGGAAAAAGATGAGCAAAGAACACGACTTGCACCGTGAGCAACATAACCTGAAGTTAATGGTTCAAAAGGAATAGCTAAAACCCCAGATACACACTCTCCCCTTCTTCCAGGTTTTAAATGGCAAGGCAGGATGCCTCATCGATTGGATGCCTCAGCAAAGAAGTACACGGTTACATAGCAACTAGACAAATTGATAAGCAAGGAACAGAAGAAACTTCGGCATTATCAGGAAGACTTCCATCTGGGCGCCGGCATTTGAGAGACCGGCTGTGGCTTTAAACGTGTTTTAAGGGCCCAACACTCAGCTCTACCCAGATGGCATGACAACACCAGAGCTGTGAACTAATTAACGCAGGACAGCACTACACAAAGACACACTCACACAGAACTCAAGACAAAATGATAATGCATGCAAATAAAACATACACATGTACATCAATTGATTCTAATAATAATAAATAAAAAATTATTGGCCAGAAAAAAAGGGAAAAAACAAAACTACATAAGTTGTAAAGCAAACAACCAACAGGCAATCATCTAGCGTAGATGGGGCACTAATTTGAGCGAACATAAACAAATGTGTACAGGGTGGCGTTGTCGAGGTTGGATAGACTAGCTTCGGTAACTCCAGCGTCATTGCACATGAGCCAGCGGCCAGCCTTCGGGCAGTTCACGTAAGCCCAATAATGAACACCAGCCAGAACAGAGCTAGAGTGATTGATTGTGGCCACAAGATCGAATGGTTGAGTGAAGGAGACTTCCCTGTCAACGGATACAGGAAGATGTAGGGAAGGCCTCCCAGATGAGTTGCAACAAACTGACTCTGTATTCCTTACAATAGTACCACCAAGAGCATGATATCCCTTCAATTGAAAGATGAGAATGTTTTTGGCTCTAATGAAATGTGTTTCTTTAGTGCTCGAACGCAAGGCCTTGCACAAAGGACAATACCATGAGTCTGAATCTGAGAGTTTCTGGTTGCAAGAAAAAATCGAGAGAGGAGGCTATGCTCTTCTGCGCGGGAAGTGAGATGATCTCGCAGCTTTCCTCAGATACGGAATAGGTGGCACACGTGTTGCAAGAGATCCTTCCTGGTTGAAAATCGCTATTTCGTGCATGGCAGGTTAATAAAATCCACCATATGTATATAACGTGCCTACTATTGGCCAAGAAATTAGGACCTGTGATAACAAGATGTCTCTCATGGGAAGGTACAAAAAGGTAAGTTAACATGTATGTCACCCAAGATAGCAACCATAAAAGATTTACTCAATAAACTACAAATGTACACAACTAATAATTCAGAATAATATACATAGAGAGAGAATACAAAAGTAGTTCCACTTAACAACAAAACAAAGACATCATGACAAGAATGTTATCTGCATCAGAAGAACATTACTTTTAAGAGCTTCGAGATTTGCCATCTTATAAGGCAGGAACAGGTTCAATCAGAAGGACTCAGTTCAAGCAACCTGTCCCCCAATTCATTTTCACTGGTGATCTTTAGTTGATGGTTGATAGTCACTAAAAAAACTATTATATGTAAATCTTTCATATTTTTGCAACGGAGGTTGCTATTGTCAGTTTCAACCACAACACTTCAAAATTTCAATTTCCAATTTTTTGATGCCACTGCAGTTGAAACCTCCCTTTTCATCCTGAAGGTCAAGAGAGTATGATCAGTTCCCAGATGCACATTCCTGACAACTGGTCACTTTCCTGCACAACATCTTGATTTATTAATTGGGAATCATCAGTTAATAACGGTAATGCCTATTGCACACATGAATCCCACTAGGTGTATCATGCCTGCTATTAAAGCAGATGCTTTCCCTCCTTCAAGAGTTCCACCAACCAATCAATAACCAGCCTGCCATGTGCAAGGGGCAGCTGGGGAATTACTGATGGTGCCATCATTGCACAGCTGACGTGTTAATTGCACACCATTGTGGAACAATATCATTGCATTTACCTGCATTGTCTCAAACAACAGACCATCAAGGCGCGTACAACCAACAAGAATTTTGATCTTTTTGCAGAGAAGTGTTACTACAAGAGACAGTCAAACTTTCTGTCCGCTGAGACTCAATTCGTAAACTTTGTGCGCCACTGCTCGTTGGCTCACAAACTATGAGAAATGGTTTTTAATTTACAAATTACAAACCGCTATTTCGAACCCTGATATGGAAACCTTTTGTTGGGATATTGTTGGCATGGAAAGTAAATAAGAAGCGAGTAAAGCTCTAGTTTGCCATTCTGGACATCATGAGCAAAAGGACGCCTCACAGAACTATGCGGTCAACAAAACTGAGAATACGGTGGATCTTTCTATCTCGAATACTCTCTATCTCAAACTTCTCTGGATATCGACTACTCTTTATCGCGAATTCTTGGTCCCTTGGACAAGAATTACTTAGAAATTCATATCTATCTCAAACTTTCTCCACCGCAAACAAATTCTTCAGACCCTTGAGAGTTCTACAGAGAGAGATTCCACAGCATTATGTTTTAAAATGGGCTTCTAGAGAGTTAAAGTGCTCAAAATTTAGAATCTGCAGAGATCTGCTTTCTAATTTGTGAATATTCAAAGAATGTAGGTGCTACCCATATGTCTCACTGCTCAAAAGTTTCTAGGTAAATACAAAATATGCAGATTCACAACATGCATCTGCACATTACAATGTTCTGCACATAGCATTCCACCAAGCAAAGAACACAATTCAGGTAATTCAACAGACAAGAGAACAAAGTACCTGGAGATTTTGTATCCACAGCAATATCATCAAAACTTATGGAAGCATCACATGCCACCTTTGATGACAGTGGGCTTTGCCAACTTCCATAAGGAGCTTCACTGGCCATTCTGTGCTGCAAATGCTGCCAGCCTACAACGTATATAAACATCTATTTCATAATATTCAATCATGGAATAACATGATAGACCCTTCAATGCCATTTCCTGTAACATCCATGAAGCATGATATGAGAGTGTAAAGAAGCCTTGTGCATGTAAAGCCCTTCAATCAAATAAAAAAACACCCAGCATGTATAAGCCTGATCGGATGTCTAATATGCATACTACCATAACTTGCTATTCTGTTGAACATGATGCTAATGTTATGCCAGGGCCTATTCTAGAATTTCAGGGTAGGGTCCGGAATTGGTCAAAAAGAGCACTTTGTTATCATATTTCCTTCCAAAATCTGTGATTCTAACAAATATCAGTCAAAAAGGGCACTTTTGCCAAGAGTTAACCCTTAGACAAGGGATAACGTAGATATACGTTTTTTCACCATGGTCACTTCAAACGCCTATAACTTGGGAACCGTTGCAGCTAGACGGCCAAAAGCCAGAACCTTTTTTAAAGTACACTCACTTTCCTTTCTCATGGTCCAAACTTAATGCCTCTAGCTTCATTATTTCAGAAGTTATTGCAGTTGTAAGATTGGCAAAATGGCTGGATTTTTTCAGGCCTGAAAAAATAATTAGCACAAGCTAAGGGTTAAGAAGGGCAGTGTCCGATATTCGGACCCTTTCTTGTTCTAGAATAGGACATGTATGCAGGAGGCAGAACAGAATTGACACATCCAGACTTAGAACTTTAGTGGTAAGCCCTAGGAGCTGGCTTTGAAATAAGGCAATTACAACTCCTAGTGGAGTAGGAAAATATTGCATACAATAGACAATAGGGGTCGCTGAAATAGCCAACAAAGAAAATAGAGTATGTTACAATACATAACTGATCACTTGCTTCAACAAATAGCACACTTTATACATTTGATTTAAAAGTTAGCCTTTCGTATGTTGTTTCCTTAAATGTTAGCAGTAACGTACAGCAATGATGAGCCCTGAAAATAGTAGTAGCACAATAAGCAATTTAGGTGGCATCTCACAAGGGACTCACTTTGCATAGTCATAACTGCATTTGACATCGTACCCAGTAAATATTGGGCTATTCTACAGTAACACTAACCATAACGACGTACCACAACCCTTTTTATCCCTGCCATACAGGCGTACATACATCAATAGAAAGGCACATGCATTATGTACACACCCTAATGCAGTGACTAGAACAAGAATCATAGCCAAAAACTGCTTACACTGAGAGGAAGAACGGTCATCATGCTGGATATAAACGTAAAACATGTTTAAAGCCACTACCAGAGTCTCAAGTGCTGGTGCCCGGATGTGCGCAATTGTGTTACGAAAAATC
>JAOBRC010546787.1:0-11256 GCA_027575255.1 Scolionema suvaense | reverse complement strand
TCTCATGAGTTTCTTGGAGGCGGCAGCATAAAGAACATCATCCAACCTCGCCAGAGGCTCATTTCTAGCACAGGATCTAGACAGGCGTCCCCTATGCGTAGAAAGAGCCGATGGTTCCTGGGTACTAGAGGGAGACACCAAAACAATATGGGATTTTTGTCAAGACTTATTTGTAAATATGCGAGGGAGATTCATCAAAATTTTTGTGTTGAGTTTTGGTGGTGGTATTACTCAAAATTCCAAAGATGAATTTTCAGTTTTGTGCAAACATGTAGTCTTATTTTTGCAGTAACTGCCTTAGGCTTGCTGTTCTTAATGTTCCTCCGATTTTCAGCCTCCGTAGTTAATTTATGTATAATATTAGGATGATACTGGCTTTAAGTGTGGACATCTTTAGTATAGAAATTCCTTCTTCACAAATGAAGGGTCTATCATAACGAAATGACACTGATATCACTTCATCGCACCATCAGTCTTGGCTTCATTTAAGTATTAGATCACCTTTGCTATAAGTGTTGCAGCTCGTAAACTTTTGAGATGAAGTAGAGCGTCAGTTTGTTCTTAAATTGTTCTTAATTGTTTGGCAAAATTGGGGCTGATGTTCTTATAAAATTGCTATTATGAAACATCGTTTATCGGTGAAGCAATTTAATGCAGTCAAATGCAACTCATGTCCTTCATTGCTGGATTACCTGTAGGGACATATATCTTAGTCAGATATCTTTTTGGACTCCCGCTTGAGCGGAAGAGTCCTATAAAATGAGGTATGTCCATGTGTCCTTCCTTTCTTCCGTCCATCATCTACGCATTTTCCCGGATAACCACTCTGGAGTTTTCTGAAATTTGGTGTGAAGATGACAATCCATGGTTATGGAAAAGTGGTGGAGCCGGAATTTGGAATATTTTTTGCTCAGCTTGCAGGTGGCAGTTCATGCTCCAAAATTGCCATTCGTACAATCTTTTCAAAATATTTTCAGATCCATTCATGTTTTTTGTAATTTTTGGTTCGAACCTTCAAGGCTGTAACAGTTATGTTGTGGGCCATGCATCATATTTTGGCAAACTGTTGTTCGGCGTGCAGGTGGCAATTTACATCCGGAAATGTTGATTTTCTGCATACAAAACTCTTCCTCTGATTTTTGTCATTTTTGGTTTGATTCTTCAGGACAACTCGGCGTATATCATGAACCATATGTTATGTCACAGGTAAATCTTTTTGGGCTTGCAGGTGGTAATTTATGTCTGAAAATAGCTATTTTCTGGATTTTTTCTTAGTGTGCGTACAAAAAGGTTCTTAGAGGCAACCTAACCTGTGTTATAACCTTATATTTTGAGAATATGTTCATCATGGTTTGATTGGCGCTTTATGTCAATAATGGCTATTTTCAGGTTTTTTTCATAAACACAAAGATTCTCAATTAAGTTTCCAGGAGTCCACCGATTCTGTGACTTCCGGTATTTGTTTGTTGTTACTTTTTTGTTTTAGCACAGTGCTAAGCACTGTTCTACTAAAATGATTAAATTTTATTCTAACATTTACATAGGCTGGTAACAATCTGAATGCATCAGTAGTCATGGAAACTTGAGATTGATATCTTCCATGGGAAGAAAATTATGCAAATGCAGGAGAGTTTGTGACACTTAGGCTCCACCAACGTCTGTGTTCTTGCATAAGCTGATAAAATGAATATAGAACAGACAGCTGTATTGGCCCACTTGGACAATATAGACAGTTCTGTTTATCATACAAGTCAGTTAACACTGAAGCTTGTCGATCATCTGTGAAGAAACAGTAGCTGGACAATAGCATGCTTACACATTTCAAAACATGATTTTTCTTGAGGAGGCACTTTATTTGTTGGGACACTAAAAATATGATTTGCATCATTCAGTTATGATTTATAGAATAAATTTTTAGAGCCCATTGGCTTACTGAGGCATGTGCCTGGATAAGCTAATTTTAGCCTACTTATTTCTTGCAATTTTCTCACTGAAAGCATTGAATTCAAATTCATGATCTTACACTGCGTAATTCGTAATAGTTATGCAATTGTGTTTTGCGGCAACGCCTACTGCTACAAGCGAGCTAAAGTTGCAAGAAGACCTGCAGAGAATATGGAATGTTGTCTTAAATACAGAAATCAAAAGTACACTGATTGTTTCGTGTACTACGTTAGCAAAGTTTTGTACAAGGTTTGATTATATTTTATTTAGCTGTGTTTGATGATATCTGCAACCATCAAGCATCATGAAATTATGATTTTGATATTTTATGATTACATGTAGTACTGGATATATCACATTTTAGATATGGAAACCGTGCTTTTTTGAGGATTTTATATCATATATCGAATTGTGAAACTTTGAGGGATATATGTAATTTTGTGACTTACTATGAATGACATTTTTCATTTGACCACGAAAGGCAGTTTCTATAACGACGAAACATGAGTTTGGTTTTCTAGGGATATAGTTTTTAGTTTTTGTTGATTTTTTAGGTTGTTTTGTAAGATTTGTTATATAATTGCAAAAATTTCATGGGCTATGCGTAGTTTCATGAGTTACCATGGTCAAGACTTTTCTTTTTACCGGTCAAGGCAGATTACACTAAGGCAGGGCCTAAAATTTGTGTTGTAGGGGTAGGGCATATACACCTAATTCCGTCCAGCTCGTAATTCTGTCTGGCTACATATTTTCCTTTCTTTCTCACAATCGGCCACAGCCATACCCTTCGTTTTTTATTCATTTCCAGTGCTTATTATAGTAGTCTCGGCTTCAACCTGAATTTTTGCCAATTACCTACCGGTTATTGAGTTATCTTCCACAGACCCCAGGTGCTCACTTTTCGTGATTTTTCTGGATGGCGCGACAGGCAGAAATCTTTCCCTTGATTTTGCAGGCCCAGACTTAACTACATAGTATATACCAATTTTTGCTGAAAAATGTATCAGGCTTAGGTAGTTTTTACGTGATAAAAAAGAACAGTGCTAAAATGAAAAATTTAAAATATCTGCGTCTTGGAAAATATTTGCGTTTTTCAATTCAGTTTTAGGAGTATAATGGCATCAAGAGTGCATACTTGGATGACTGTTCTGAGCAAACTAAGTTGTTTGCTAATTTCTTTAACACAAATGTCTCTGTTATGTGGTTGGATGCTAGTAGAGACAAATCGCTAGAGTCCTCAATAGTTCTGTATACATGAAGTCTTCTGCTTAGTGGAGGTAACGATGAGTCTAGAATATTAGCAGAAATGTTTGAAAATGCTCCTCAATAGCTCTAGGATCTAAATATCTTCCTGCATCAATGTAACTAGTAAGTTACACCACATGAAAAGTTCATATTTGGGAAAATTTTTCATTGGTCAATGTAATGGCTTGTATTTTTGCTTGATGGTGCCATAACAGCAGCTCAAAGGTGTAAATCTTTTCACAGAAGGGCTGCTTAGTAGTTATGCTCCATTAGTTCATCGACACTATATTCTCGTGTAACTTGCAAATGGTCATTTTGTTCAGGAGCGCAATGATAAGGGTGCTCAATGATTGAGTGCACTGACTATAATGTACGATCATCATTTAAATTGCTGAGATTACAATTAGTGACAATTTGCAATTTTGCTTATTGTTGAAATATCAAGCGCTGTTGAGTGCTGTAGATTATGGGACTTTTTCTCAACGTTTATCGGGATCATTGCATCAGTGTAGGCAAATACGTCTGAACTGGGATATTCGGGTACTTTTTGGAATGTGACGCACTACATACAGTTTATTATGTTTATCATGTAGTGACGCTTGAAACTTGTTCAACTTTGGATCGTACTTTGTGAGTGAGATTTTATTCATATATCACGATGGAATGTGTTAGAGGCTATTTGTTGTTTTTTTGAAAGGTCAATGGCATTATTTTTAATTACGTTGGTGCATTATATGTATATCAGAGGAAACCAGTTCCAAATTTTACTATCAAGGCATACATTGTAATAATTTCTTATAGTTTTTCCAGTAGTAAATTACAGTTATCCGGTCAATGAAGATCTAACTTAAGAAGCTGTAGTGTAACTTTACAATAGCTGTTTTGTCTGACTTGTATGATAAGCCCAGCGACAATATATGTACCTATTAGCTACCTGAAACAGCAGAATAATGTTCAACACAGCCCAGGCAAAGTAAACAATTTGAAATAGTATTATTGTCAGTTACATTATGTTGATCTGCTTCATGATTAGAAGAGCAGTTTTTATACTCAGTCTTCAGTATCCTATATTTGATTGTATATTACCAGCAAAAGCTTTTTTATCTTGACTACGACATGATGGATTGATAAAGTGGCATAGCAGTTCTCCCATTATACTAATACTGTAAACAAAACAATGTGTAGCCTCCAGGTTATCGTGCAGAAGTGTTTTTTAACTCCTTGGTGGCCATGGAAAGTTTGACAACAGATACATATCACCTAAATATAATGCCACATGCTGATAAGAACTACTTTCAAAAGTTAAGCACAAAGCTTTTTTCGACTTTTGTCATCATTAAATGCTTACGGTGGTTCATAAAAACTGCTAGAAATCCTTTGTACTCTCCATTAAGTGCTCATAAGAGTTACTGAGGTTAAACTAATCTAGATACATGAAGTTGAAAAAAATCCTTGGCAATACATTCTCTAAGTTGAAACGTATTGAAAGAAAGACATAATGCAATCAAAATCAATAAAAAGCAGTGGCACAGAGGATTACTGTTATGTCACTTTTTTTTCTAGAGAGGGTTAATAGTGAAAATTATAGATGGTCATTTTAGTGATTGCTTATTAGCAGCAACAAAGAAACCAGCACAATAACTTGCAATTTAAGATGTAACATAAGTATATATTTAGCAAACGGCAGAAGCTTGGTTTAATTTAACTAGTAAATGATATCTGGTACGCGAACGTCAAAACTCACTTCAGTTGAGTTTTAGAGGAGATCTGTGACTGTTTTACTAGAATTATTGCAGTTTCAAGCTCAGAGACTGTCTTGGAGAATATTTGTCATGACATGCAACAGGCATTTTATGTTGAAGAGGTGCCAGGAAATGTGTTGTTTGTCTGACAGAGCAAAAACTTTTGTGACAAATAAGACGAAAATTAAAATGCCAAAATGGCCCTTCAAGGAAAATGGCTTTGTAAAATCCTGATGCGATGCTTGGCAGAGGCCCTGACTGTTCCTGATCTTTCTGCCATATTGCTGGTAATTTGCAATGCAATGCAGCTTCTCTGTTATTGGTGAGGTTTAGCAAGCCAAATCTGCGATGACGAAGTTACGACAGCATGTTCCAAAGTTTCGTTTTCATTTGTTTGCTCCAGGGAAACCCCACTGTTCTTGCGTGAATCAACAGCATCGCATAGATCATGAGTCAAAGGGACATCAACATACTAGAAGTGATATGCAAAAACCATACTATTAACTATATACTAACTACTTGGCTACTTGGTATATGTGACCTTCCATATGTTTTCCATGTATTGTCCTTGAGGTTCCCTGGTTAAAAACAAAAGAAAGGAGCAACTCCATATGCTTTCTGGCGCTTTTTATTGTTGAATTAGCAGGGCCGACTTAATTAATAGAAGCCACATAATGCCCCATCAAGTACTGATCAGCCTAAGTTAGTGATTCTCTGAGGTATTGGAAGTTTCTTGTGTTCAATCTGGGAGTTCTGTGGGAACTCTTCACGGGAGAGCTCCCATAAAGACGATATGTTTTTTCTGATGGAGAGTCACATGATCAGGGGTCAAAATAACGAAAACAATTGTTCCTGGACATATTTTTCATTCTGTGACACATTCCAGACAGCAACACTGTCGAACGTTGCAACTGGGAGTTGTAGAGGGGCCTTTTGAGCTCCTGAGCTGTCCAGGGGAAAGCCCAACATTTATTACTTATTAAAGGCTCTAGATTGTGTAAAATTTAAGACAACCTTTCTTGCACTTCATTACCGTCAGTCGTTAGTGTTGTCTCTGTCCTCTCATCTTTTTTCGAGCAGCCCTAGCCTTAACAAATCCTGCAACCATTTGCATTCTGACCGCATACCATGTTGTTGAAGACATGGGGTATTTTAAGGATTGATTACCTCATAGTAGGACGATACATCTTGGTTTGATGAGTGATTATCTTACTACGAAATATGCTTTTGTTTCTCATTAAGATAAGATTCAAATTCCACAAATCTCTGTTCCCCTTTTTTATGCACCACGGATATCGTTAATTAAATTCAATAAACGGTCAGTAAAATAGATGCCTAAAATAGTGTACTCATTTCATTTGAAATCATGCATGCACATTCGCGGAGCTGAAGTATTTCAGATTTCTTGCAGCCCAAATGGCTTAAAGTGAGAAGTGAATTATTACTACATGGGAAGTTGTAACCTACCAAGATCTCCCTGCATATTTTCATCAAAATATCCAATACTTGAGGTGTTCTATAGAGTCCATGTGGAGTGGTATTACTGCATGCCTTCAAAAATTAAGATGCATGTTGAGACTTATGCATTGCACACCTCTTATTGGCAGTCTTCATGTTTTCTCATGTGTGCTCTGGCCAGTATTCTGTGTTTTTCTCATCATAGGCATATACTAATTACTGTGGGAAAACGTATCGAACCAGCTGATGCATGTACCAGTAGCCCAGATCTGGTTTGTTCAGGTTTCTTGTTCCATTTGCAATAAAAAATTTAGCTTTAATATTGGAAAAAAGACATTTCATAGCATGTACAACATTGTCGTGCAACTGCATAACTGCATCATGTAATCAAATCTAGTAGCTGTAGTAGGAAGTTCTATTCTTGTAATAAGCGACGTCCTCTCTGCTCCTATCCCTTGGGATACAGACATCATCAGAATATACTTGGCTGGCCAGGCATTATCTTCAAGTTGTCTGTTGGATGATGGGTAGAGAGTATTATAATCTGCTTATTTCAGCATGCTGTTTCTGCTTACTTCTGTGGAATTACCATTACTTCCTCTTATGAGATTTAACAGTCACATGGCCAGATTGGGGCCGTCAGGTGATCTGATAAAACTATCAGAAATCCTTGTTGATCATTAAAATGGGTTTGTAGCTACTGGCCATAGATATTTGACAATGTTCTATGGCATGTAGTGGTTCTCAAGTCTGCAAGTAAGGTCCTTCTTGTGCTGGATTTATTTATATATTATGTTTGTGCTATGTACTGATGACTGCACATATGTGCAAAATTCAGTTTTCCAGTTTTTCAGTTTTCTAATGTTATCTGGATGTAACTTGTGATTGTGGTGGTTCCGATCATGTATAGATTCATACTAAACATTTCGTCATATTTTTTCCATGACTAGGATCCATTGCTATTTCCTGTTAGCCTGCTCCTGGACGGCTTAGCAAATTTGGCTTCAGCTTCTGCTCACGGCAGTACGCTTATGCAATTTGCTACATCAGTGTGCATTTAATACTGTATTGAGCAACAGCTCTGTCACCTGCTCTCATACTGTGCAGATTGCGGTAACAAATTTAATCCTGGCGTGCGTTCCAACTGTTGCCACAATACATAGCATCGTAGTCTCTGTGCCCTTGTCCTGTTTTCTTAGGATCTTGCTAATTTTTGGACTCCCGCTTTAGCGGAAGAGTCCTATAAAATGAGGTATGTCCGCCCTTCCGTCCGTCCGTCACCAACGCATTTTCCCGTATAACTGCTCAATGAATTTTTCTGAAATTTGGTGTGAAGGTGACAGTCCATTATTGACGAAAAGCCATGGAGCCGGAATCTTGAAAAAAGTTTTCTTCAGCTGGCAGGTGGCAATTATGCTAAAAATGGCTATTTTAGGGTTTTTTAAGAATATTTCAAAATCTGTTCATTACTCTGTTGTGGTTTTTGGTGTGAAACTACAGGGCAATAGTAGTTATGCTGTGGACCATGTGTCATGTCTGGGAAAACTCAAGTTCGGCTTGCAGGTGGCAATTTATACACATCCAAAAAATAGCGTTTTTCATGCCTTTTTCCGAATAAGTCAAGAACTGTTCATCTGATTCTTGTCGTTTTTGGTGTGAATAGAGGCAACCCTAAGCACGTTTGAACTATATACCATGTCTGCTGAAAATCTCATTTGGCTTGTGGGTGGCAATTTATGTCTAAAAATGGCAATTTTCAGAGTTTTTTCCACGTAAGTCTTGAACTGTTAATCTGCTTATTGTTATTTTTAGTATGAATATTTGAGTTAACTGCACACATGCTATGAACCATTTGCCATGTCTCTCGACATTCTCATTTGGCTTACAGGTGGTAATTTACATCCAAAAATGGCGTTTTTCATGGTTTTTTATCCAAAGATGTCAAAAACTGTGCATCTGATTCTTGCAATTTTTGGCTTGAATGTTAGGGGTATCTCCACGCATGTTTTGAAACATATGCCTTGTTTCCTGACGGTCTGGTTTGGCTTGCAGGTTGCAATTTACGCCCAAAAATGGTTGTTTTCAGGGTTTTTTTCTAAATGTCATGAGCGGTTCATCTGTTCTTCGTCATTTTCGGTGTGATTCATAGGAGCCTCTCTGTGTACGTTATGAACCATGTGCCGTGTCCAAGGAAAGTCTCATTAGGCTTGCGGGTGGTAATTTTTATCAAAAAAGGGCTATTTTCAGGGTTTTTTCCAAATGTTTCAACTATGGTGTAAGTTTTCATTTTTAATGTGGATCTCAGGAACACTTCATGGTGTTTTTGTGATTTGTTATGCAAATCGTATGGCTTTTGTGTTATTCTCTTCTTTGACATGACGGGGAGATTCTCAATTAAGTTTGCGGGAGTCCATCCATTATGTGACTTGTTTTAGAGAAGAAATGTTATTAGTTGCTAATGTTAGCAGACCTGGCAAGCTGGTGAAGTGAGATAGGTCTGGGAGCAGATCAACCTGCTATATGTTGTGTAAAATTCTTTACAGGCCCATTAGCCCTATTATATATTCTCATTTGATATCCAGAAGTTTGGGGATAAAATTGTCTAGTTCGCCGTCTAGCACGTCTGTTAAAGTATTAGCCTTTGGCCTCCTTGTCCACATTAGTTCAATTTCTGGTTTTCATCAGAGAGTGGTTCTATTGTAAAATGTAAATAGAACCCATCAAATCCAGCGATGCTGCACTTTCGTTAGTGTCCGAGGTATGTTTGCCATCTCAGAGGTAGATTGATAGATTTACATCCCGGACCTTCCTGTAAATTATATGTTACGTAATAATGTATCAATCCATAAGTTAACAAGATTCTTTCATTGAATGGGCTCTGTTCTGGCAGAGGTTTATGAAGTTGAAGCAAGATGCCCTTACATCAGTTTACAGTGAGCATCTGCTGATCCAGGTAAAAATCTTTCAGCCTTCCATCAGTTGCTAAAGCGGAAATTGCTATTTGAAAGATTAGTCGGATGATGTTTTGATTCTTCGTCATTGTCATGACATCAATTCATTTCTTCATTAAAGGTAGCTAGAGCACTTCTTTGCAGAAATCACAACCTTTATTTGACTAACATGGCTGGTTCATGTAAAGAGGTTTGGAATGCAATGAAAAGATGGCCTGAAATCGTGGCTAGTTTCTATTTGTTCGGTTTGATGTTTATTGGACCTACTCAAGAGCAGTACCTGTACAAGCGATTTAGTGATCAGTATGGACTCAACTATTCAATCTCTCCGCAAGGGAACAGTCGTGAGCACTGTAATGCAAAGAACAGGAGTGAGATTGAAATCTTGGTAAGAGCATGATCTTCTTTTTTTATTTTCTATCCCACATGTATCAGGTATGGAATGGCAGATTAAAAATGCTGTGCTGACGTACATGCATGGATATCAGATTCTGTGTTATGCCTGACCATCTGGATAGGACTGAGTGTGCCACAGCCAGAGTCTCAAGTGCTGGCACCCAGATGGTTCCTATGTTTTCCTACATTAGGTCACTGATCAAGCCACGGTCTTTTCTCTGGTGCATGTCACCTTTCGTGCTCAATGGAACTCCCGGTCACTTTTTCCTTCACGTTTGATGATTCTGCTCTTTTGTCCTTTTCATCCACAGATCTGCATCAACCTGTAGATGGGAGCAAGCGTTTATCACCTTCCGGAGAATTTTTCTCCTTGCTTTAAGTCCTGAATTTCTGGTTGTGTTGCTCATGATGCATATCTTGTAACGCCTGGTAATAGGAGAGAGCGACTGCTATGTGTGGCCCTCTCTGGAGTTGTTCCAGTCCTTAGTTTCATTACGCACATTGTGTTACGTCATTCATGACCCTCAGTGTTTTCTACTAACTTCATCATCTCATGTCACTTGCTGGTCTTTTGTATCATTATTACTCTTGAGCCGTTTTCGCAGTCTATGGAGACCTCCAGCATATGTGTCCCTATTGTGTGCCTGGTTCATATTCACCAAATCTCTTTCTGTGCCCGTCGTCAAAATTAAACAGCAACCAAATTCTTGCTACTCCTCAGTTGACTTGAGAGCTGTCGCATACTTTCATCACATTTACTAGAATTAACCAAGTCAACACTATTGTACAGTGTAGCCAGCCATCTCCATCTGAGTTATGGAATCTTAATGCATCTACACAACCAGAACTGAAAACAGCTTTAGAAAAAATGCAGCTGTTTTGGAGCAGTGGCACTTTGTAGTTCGCTGAATGTCGCCTTTCTTGAAAATCTCCATTGGGATTTTTGGCTAATTTTCGACATTATTTGAGAAATTTAAATGTGTTGTGTGTTTTTCTGGACCTTGGACTGTTGCTCTCCTGCTCCACTTGCCATGCTATGTTTTTTAGCTGGTTTCACGGTGTTCTGATCCTTTTGCGAAAACCTATGAAGAAAAATACAAGAGAAAAATTAAATTTTCTTGTACAGACGTGGCACTCTTCCTACGCCCAGATTTTTTAAAGACTATTAATTTTTCTTCTGAAATATTTTTCCGGAAGTCTTGTATCCAAATTCAAAACATACACAGTTTCAACCCTTCAGTTGCATCCATTCAGATGATGCAGCGTAAGCAATTTGTGTGTCCAAAATCTGGTATTTTGTGCTCATGAAATTTGGTGAATGCTCGAGCACCTGCTCTGTGGGTGCTTGGTTAATTTTATCCTGCATGGGGTTAATTTTATCCTGCATGAAATGTGTTCAGTAGCCTTCACTCGTCTCCCACTCACTTAACCATCAGCACTGTGTATAGCCAAAGACCTTCCTTGCAGGTTTCATACATCCCCTGTGAATACATTTACAATTCATTTTATTCATGAAATTT
>JAOBRC010546676.1:0-11257 GCA_027575255.1 Scolionema suvaense | reverse complement strand
GTCCAAAGCAGCAAACGGTGAAGCAAAGGATTGATAACGCATGACAAAGAACGTCACGGTTTCTAATAAGATTTTTATAGTGCCAGTTCCAATTCCTCATTCCGTTCTTTACAAACAGCCATATTCCACTTCCATGTTTAACTTCCATAATATTCCATCTTCCATATTCCGTAAAACCCAATTGGCGAGAAATGTGCATTGAAATAAAAATTGAACTAGCGGCGAGCGGATCGCGCTCCCTGCTAGCTTCATCTCAATTTTTTGTCTGAGATTGTAGTCACGCAGCCCATCCCCGGGACCATCAGCCTTTCTCTGCGAATAGAGTTGTCCCTCCACTAAACAGTCAAGAGTCAACAGCTCCAGTACAGGAGAGTGGCGAGATCGTGTCCAGATTAATCCTCGGGAGTCTCAATGTCGATCACCAACTCGTCTCTGAGTGGGGAAAAGACCTTCTCAAGTCACTTTCCTCGTGAATCCGAATCGGCGAATGTAAGATCGGATTAACGTCCAGTGCGCCTTTAAAGACTGTTGGGCCGGATCAAATCATGGTCAGCGGAGTAGAAACAAACATGGCCGACTCTCCAAAATCAAAACAATCAACGACTGAAACTTTCAACGATCTAATTCATGCAAATATTCTCTTATAAGCTGCGATTTACATTTACCTGTTCTCTCATGTATGATAGCGAAGGCTTGAAGTCAAAAGATGACAGGTTTCAAGCACGAATGCTTTGTTTGGCATGTATCTGCTTCACGCAGTATGGTTTAACCACTGTTAACATTGCCGCGAGATTCTTTGTTTTGGACTCAGTCACTCAGCTGCGCAAACTGGGTTTTGTTCTGCAAATGACTGGCTGAGCAAGTATGCGCATGAAAGAGAGGCTGTGATCCGGCCCAGCAGTCTTTAATGTATCGTCCACATACCTTCTCTTGAAACCAGTCTAACGCAAAACGCAGCAGCTCGTTCCCGTGGGGAAACCCAGTAAGACCTCTGCTGTATCTGGACAGATGCTGGCAGGGACTGTTGCTCACCGACAATTACTCAACGGTCATTTGCCCACTCACGTACACATGCATACGACAGTTGCTCACTATGACACTTGCTAACCTAGCCTGGAAGTCATGTCTATCTCGAATAACCTTGAGTCAATGTAGAACGCGCCGTTCACTTGCTCACCTAAGCCGGAAGTGGTGTCGATTTCGAATGACCTTTAATCAATGCAGAATGCTGTTCGTTTTTTTGCTTTCGCTAAGTAAATAAACAACTCAATTCCGTGGTTCTGTCTTGAGATGAAGGCCATGAAGAACTCCGAAGGTGGACATCTGCTTCTCCACGAAAGGCACGTGGAGGATTTGTTGCAGAATTTTGGAATCTGGCTATATTTTCAAAAGAGTGTAGCTAGACCTCCTAAATTTTACAATATTTTTCTTGAAAAATTTTCTGTATTTTATACTTTTTTTTCTGGCGAACATAATTGTATTTTTCTTGTTGGTTCTAACCAGCGTTGTTCTTTTTTTTCGTAGTTTGAATCTTATTATGTATACCTTCAAAATAGAAGTTAGATAGTGGAAGCGTTAACCCGAAGGTGGCGGAATACATAGATATACGGGGGTTTTTTTACCATGTTCACCTCAAACACTTATTAGCGTGGGAACGTCTGGACCGCCACAGAACCGAAGTCCATTAAATTTTCTTTCTAATAGTCTGAACCCGACGCCTCTAGCTTCTAACCTGGGACCAGATCCTACCGTTCCTCTATACTGGAGCTGCTCTCTCTAAACCCTGTAGAGGATAAGAGGATCTGGCCAGTTTGGCTGGGAAACGATTTCAGTGTCGACACCTCAAGGCCAGCGGCATCAGATTGTTGATCTGTCATTCAATAAAATATACGCACCACGCATGCTTCTAGCGCTGTGTAACAGAATCCAATTGTCAACATGGCCAATCAAATATGCGCATGAACCATAAATCATTCTGAATCGAGTGCAGAGAAGCACTCCACTTTCCACGGGCGGCGAACCTGGCCAGATCCTCATTTCTTGCACAGGGAAAAGGCGAGCAGCCCGTTATGGAAAGAAAGAGGATCTGGTCCCAGGTTACTAGCTTCTATCTCGCTCAGAAGTGATGGCCATTTCAAGAATGACAAAACGGATGGATCTTTTCAATTTGTCGATGTAAAAATCGAGAACGGCACCCTTCTGATTGCCATGTATATCGCGCTATATATATGTATTAGACGAAGACTAGGGTATATAATTACATTTATATCGGTTGTCGAGGGAACGTTTGCAGGACTTTTTTGCTAAAAGTTCTACCTAGTGAGACATTAATTTCAAATTTGGAGGAAAGTTCTGGACCCTAAAATACATATTTATATTTTAATATTGAAAAACTTATGTTAAAAACAAACACAACGTCGCTACAAAGACGAATTGCTTCATGCTAGCCTTTTTGTCAGAATATCCTCATAGTTCAGCAGAGTACCTCAGATATAATGTTTCAAAAAGACAGAAAGAATATGCTGCAAAAATAATCGTATTGATCATTATTACTCTATATCCCATAATAAACGCAGGTTCAAACAAATTTCTAAAATTAGTGAAAGGGTGGTTAATTTGGAAAAGTAGTGAAGGGTTAACAGCTAAGAAGCAACAGTGCTCAAGAATCAGTTTTTTGAAAGAGATACAGGCGAATCTATTTTTACATTAATATTTCGGAAAGGTAACTACAGCTGTATGCTACTTGTACTGTAGAAATCCTTTGCGACCGAAGCTTAAGTTGTTTATTTGACTTTTTCTAGGAAAATCTTAAAGAAACAATAACTTGTTGGATGGAAAGGCAAACTTTCATTGCTTCACACTGTTAACATAAAACACAAAATCTGACCTTCCTGTGTTTAGAGTTAAAAAGCATATTGACAACAATAAAGTTTATGCCTTTTTCTTGCGTTTATCTCTGCCACTCGTTTGTAATTCGATAGCGAAAATCCTTTCGTCCAACAAGTCCGTCCGACGATAAAAGAGGAGCTACTAAATTTCATTTTTTTATAAAAATGAAAATCCTAGCAAATTATCCACCTCCTTTTTTACACACATGACCAATTACGCCAACTGAAAATGGCAACCAGGGAAAGAGCAAAGCAGTGACCTTGAAGTACGCAAGCCTCAGATTTAGCGTTTTACTCCTGTGTTAAATTCTACTTCTCGTATTGTCATTCAATACACTTAGGTGTCTTGTTCCTATCTTCATCTAAATATTTTACTTCTCTATCGATTGTGTTGCGGTGAGCAATTGTCACAGTGAGCAATTGTCACAGTGAACACGTGTCATAGTGAGCAAGTGTCACAGTGAGGAAGTGTCACAGTGAGCAAGTGTCACAGTGAGCAAGTGCCATAGTGAGCAAGTGTCTCGTCGGCAAATGTCCCGTGAGCAATTGTCATTGAGCAACGGGCACAGTGAGCTACTGTCACTGAACTGACCTCTGCATAGGAATATACACAGTCGGTTCAGTGACAGTTGCTCTCTCAGCAGATGCTCACGGGACATATACCCCAATGTCATCGACACTTACCTGATAACAGATGCTCCACCTCCACATAGCGAGCCTGCTGCCCCTATTCACTGTGCTATTGTGTTTTCTGAGCACGGAGACCAGGGCAGCAAGCCCCTCTATGCGAAGAGCAACATCTGGCACCAAGTAAATCAACACTTGCCCACAGAACAGTGACGTCGCATTTGCTCACCTTGACATTCGCCCACTGCTCACACTAGTCTGACTCTGAGCAATGAGACGAGAATAAATCTAGGTGTGAGTTCGCAGCATATATCTAGCTATAGTGTAGGCTTTTATCTACCTGTATAAAATAAAGTACAACAGTAGGCAAACAGCATAAGCATAAGCATAAGCACTCCCACTAAAGAAAACAAACAAGCCTAATTTAAGTTCATAACAATCGTAAACTTTAATTACAGAATCAAGAAAGCAGGTTAACAGTGTCTCTTCCTGGGGGAGAGGTTGCTAGCACGTCGCCCAACTTCACTCTATTTTAGCATCATATATAGTCTTCCAACTACTTTGGAGGAAGTCTAACTCTTCCAGATTTGCGAACATGAACTATGCTTTCAGTGCATTCTTCAGGAATACTTTCAGGCTGGTGTTCTTCAACTACTTTAAGATCTTGAGTGTTCATTACTACATTATCGTCTTCTGGATTACCTATTTTAATACTACGATTATCACAATTGTCCTGTCTACCATCATTACCTACACTTAAATCACTAGCCATGTCCATGCTCGCTTTAGTTACATCTTGGTTATCATGGATCTCATCTTCTCTAGGCTTTCTATCATGGTGAGGAGTAATTTCTCTGATGCTTACAGTTGTTTCTACTCCAGAAGGAAGTCGTACATGGGCTTATTCTGGATTCGCATGTAGAAGGATTGCCTAAATCAAGGGTGGTGCATTCTTGTTAGTCTTAGTATGATTTTTCAAATAGATAGGTGCTGGGGCTATCCACGATGGAAGAGACTTACCAGCTGTAGATTTTCGGTTGAAGTTAAACAAGCGCTCATGAGGAGTCGCATTAGTAGTGGTGCATAAAAGAGATATTATGGAAGGTAAGGAGTCAGGAAGGGCATCTTCCCATTGAGACTGTTTCATATTTCTGGAATGTAGAGTTACTTTAACTGCTTTCTATAACGTGTCATTCAGCTTTTCGACTTGACCATTTCCTCTTGGGTTATAACGACTTGTTCTTGATGTAGCAATTCCTTTACTACGGAGGTATGTTGACATTTCTTCTGATAGGAAATCCATACCAGGATCACTGTGGATCATATCAGGCATACCAAACAACGAGAATTAATCGTTGAAACAATGTATGATAGTTTCACTGGTCATGTCTTTGCAAGCGTAAGCAAATGGAAAGCGAGATTATTCATCAACCATGGTGAATAAGAACGCATCACCATTCATTGATTTAGGGAGCGGACCTTTGAAGTCTATGTTCAAACGTTGAAATGGAGAAATAGCTTTGATCAGAGTACCTTGAGAGCGAAGAAATTTTGGTTTCAGATGCAAACAGGACTCACAAGAATTGGTTACTTTCTTTACTTGCTCCAAAGAGAACGGCAAATTCTTTAAACGTATGAAATGGTCAAGTCTGGTTATGACTGGGTGGCATAGTTGCTCGTGCATACTTTTTAGTTCACAAAGTGGATTATTAATAGCAGCTATACGTTTGAAAGTATCCGCTACCTGATTATGTAATTCGGGGCGGTATTCAATATCGAAGTTGTACTGAGATAACTCTACTCTCCACCTCATTTTTAATCTTTGACTTGTGTTTTATATTATACATATAGCTGATGCTCTTCTGGTCGGTAATGATTTTGAATTGCCGACCCAGTAAAAAATGTCGCCACTCACGTAGAGCTTCCACAACTACTGCCGCTTCTTTTTCTACTGATGGATGATGGATTTGGTTGGATTTTAAAGTCCTGGAGAAAAATGCGACAGGTCTACCTTCCTGATTCAATGAGGCAGCAATGCAAAAATCGCTGGCATCTGCCTCAATAACAAATGTCTCATTTGGATTGACTGTGACTAGTGAAGCATTTTTTAAATCATTTTTCAGAACTTTGAAAGCATTGATTGCTATCGTAGGTACTGGAAACAATATGTTTCTACTTAATTCTCTGATTTTATCAGAAAAGTTTGGTATGAATTTGCTGTAGTGGGAGAACATGCCTACAATGCATTTTTGAGCTTTCAAATTAGCCAGTGGTGGCATTTCTAGTGGTGGCATTTCTAGTGGAGGCTTCAGTCTGTTGTAATCTGGTTGAATACTGTTCTGAGTGATCGTATACCCAAGCAATGTAATGGTTGTAGCAGATAAAATACTTTTTTCTTCGTTAAACATCACATTGTACTTTCGTGATGCTTCAAGGAACAGTTTGAAGTTGGTGTCATGTTCCTCTTTAGTTCGCCAACAAATTGTAACATTATCTACGTAGGCAAAGATATCGGTTAAATTTTCAGCAGAGATAATGCGATCGGTAGTTCTTTGAAATGCACTTACTCCATTAGTGACTCCGAATGGTAGTCTAGTGCACTGATACAATCTGCCATCTGCTTCAAATGCTGTATAAGCGTGGTCATTGCTCTCAATAGGAATTTGATGGTATGCTGACTTAAGGTCAACTGTAGAGAAGAATTTTTACTGAGATATTTCATTTACCATCTTCGAAATGTTAGGCATTGGATAAGCATCAAGTTCTGTGAATAAATTAATAGTGTTGCCGTAGTCAATGATCATTCTTCTCTTGTGGTTTTTGTCTTTGGTAAAAAGTACTTGGGCTTGCCATGGCGAGACTGAGGGTTCGATGATACCTGTCGTCAGTAGCTTTGAAACTTCCTGCTTAATAAATTCATGATCAGATTTTGAAAAGCGTCATGACTTAGTAGTAACTATTGGTTGAATGTTATTTGCCAAGTTATAAAATAGAGGAAGTGGCGCAACTTTCATGGCAGGGAATATCTGTTCCTCCAGTATCACTCCCAGAATCAAATTGTTGCCAGAGCCACCAAAATCAAAGATAACCTTTTTATGCATTTTAAGAATGTCCTTGCCAATAATTAGATCAATAAAAAGTCAGTCAATCACGTCTATGACAATACCTGTATGCAAGTGTCCGTTAATTTTTATGTTAGCAACTACTTCCCCTACGATTTTTGCTTTTCACGAAGGATCAGCTAGGGATACAGTTTTAGACTTTGGTACGATAATTAAATTTAATTTCTCAGCAGTTTTCTGATTAATAAAAGTGGAGACACTACCCAGAATCAACCATAGCATTCACAGGCTTGCCATCTACTGTACATTCTACTAACGTTAAGTCACTGCAGTCTAGTCATAACAGTGAAGGCTGTGAACATGGTGAAGAAATTGCAGCAGTAGACTTCCCAGATTTGCATACGCTAGCCCAATGTCCACGTTTTCCACAGTGCTTGCATTCACTATTCTAAGCAGGGCATTTGGAGCGATGATGTTTGATGTTACCACAGAAGAAACACAGTTCCTGTTCCTTCTTGTCCCATTTAGGGTGCAATTTATTGACGTTTAAGATGCTGGCTACTAATTCGGAAGAGGGCTCGTCACTAGGAATGGCAGCTGCAAGTGGAGGGGCTTCATATGATGCTGATTGTTTCTGAGCAAGTTCCAACACTCTACCTGGTTTAAATGCTTCTTCATGAGACAGAACACTGCTTTCTAATAGACGTTGGCAAATAGTAGAGGACTTCAAGTCATTGATGAAAGTATCTCAGGCATATTGATTTTTGTTGTCTGCTGCTGTAACAGCTTTAAAATCACATGTTTTAGCAATGCGTTCTAGTTTTTGACGATACTTGTCAATAGTGTCACCATCCTGTTTACAAGTAATCAAGCGATGTCGGTTACAAATTTCGCTAACAGGTTTAATGTATGCCGTATCTAGTGGTTGAATGGCTGCATCAAAAACACAGTCACTGATTATATCAAAGACATTAGCAGAAACATTGTTAATTAAGGCGAAGAACTTTTTCTGGGCAATGACCGCAGGAGTATCAGCTGAGTTCTTGGCAATTATTACTTCTTAGTAAAAGTCAGTTTCCAATGTCTGTACAGCTTTTCAGAATTAAGAGTACTTGGTTCTGTCTCAAATCTATCTGGGCGTAGAAGTTTATCCATGATCACAAGTAGATGATAAGGTAGATAAAATTGAGCAATGAGAGACAAGAATAGGTCTAGTGTGAGTTTGCAGCATATATCTAGCTATATATAGTGTAGGCTTTTATCTGCCTGTATAAAATAAAATACAACAGTAGGCAAACAGCATAAGCATACAGCATAAGCACACAGTATAAGCGTATGATGGCACATATCAGAATCTATCGAGCTATCTGCCGTCGCTCGTTTCAAATTATCGTTTTTCATTCAATTAGATAGGTACCTATGTCATTAGCTTTGGATGCTATAGCTAGACTACCTCCCAGTTCTAGCTAAGCTACAGTGGATCGAAAACAAGAGCCAGCTTTGTTTATGCTCCTGCTTTGAAATAGGCTTAGAGTGGTTCATACAATTAGATATCATGGTGAGACTTTCTGCAGCAGGATAACGTACAACAGCTAGCTAGCCATGCACACAATAGGTATATAAATTTACATCTTCGGTCGTTGTTCGCCACTTGGTCTATCCTCAAAAAACTCTTCAGTTATTTTGCAGTATTTTGGTGCACCCGGACAAAAAACATCCCCTTCATGCTAAGTAAAAGTTACCTGCAGTGACGCCGGGAAAATGCAGCCGATTGCCATGGTCATTTGACATATAGACAATGGCAGTTCTTTTTCATGGCTTGTTTTTGTAAATTCTGATTACAGGGTGGCCACTGGATACTGGAAATACTGGAAAAGTACTGGAGAAATTTTTTATACTGGAAAAGTACTTGAAAACTACTGGATTTTGAGGCCTTAGAATGCCATACTGGGATTTTGAAAATTGCTTAACAAAACGTACTGGAAATACTGGAAAATTGGAAATTTTGTTGGCTTAAATTTAGTTCACAGAGAAGTTGCTCGGTGCAGTGCTTCTCAAAACACAATTAGACTGTCTTATACACTTACTATGACAACCAGCTGGTGGATATGCTCTATAAAGATATGCTTCACATGGATATTCCGTCCTTCTTGTCAAAAATAGTGCTTGACATCGACCAAAACCATGCCGTGTTACTACGGCAAAGAAAGACAATTCTGATACTTATGACGTGTTAGTTGTGGTAGGGCTAGAGCAGGTGCTAGGGGTTGGGACTTTTCAGAGAATCTGTCCCTATAAGTTTGAGACTGGGGTTGGTGCATGAACTTGGTTTCCTTGCTTGTAGTGGATGGATAGTGAAGGGTTGACTTGTACAGAAGCTATGAGGATATGTGCCAGGCATTAGGTTTTTTTGCTTTGATCTCTTTTTTCATGTAGTAGCTTCTTGATTATGTGTTTGGGGCTGCTATATATGTGCTAGGAAAGACTAGCGGAAACTGAGAAAGACTAGTGATGATGGGAAAGACCATTGGTTCAAAGTGTCTATGGAGGTCTGCTTAGCTCGCTAGGGCTTGCCTGGCACTTGGTCTTGGATTAGCTGTAAGTACGAGACGATTGCTGTAACCCACCAGAGGTTGACACATGACCTTGGTTTGAGTTGCAGAGGAAATTTTGAGGATATGAGTTCTTTCCTTTACTCTTGCTCTGAATCTTTGATGCCAATAGCTTATTCACAGGGACGTCTCGTGACCTCTGGCATACCCTTTCTTAGTGCTGTTCTAAGTACTGGTCTCTGTGTTCATGGGCTACGCTCGCCAACAACGATGCGATTTGCTGTGACCTCTTCAATTATGTGTGTTTTGCCCTGGTGTATTTTTGGGCAGGCAGTTTCGGAGCACTTAGCTGGTGTCTACCATCAGTGGAGTATCACCTTTCCTGGTGGTTCCAAGTCCTCATAGGATAAAGTGCTACTCAGATTTCTGTGGATACGGCGATCATCCCAGAATGGGGAGCCATATTAGCTGGGACCTGGTCTCCTTAGGAAGCGTCAATCTTTGACGGTAAGTTTTCTCAGTTCTCTTAACTGTTGTGGCATTCTTTTTGATGTTGCTGGCCGCTTTTACAAAATCGTTTTGTGACCTTTTAAGCAGTGGACCCTGTGTTTGTGGGCTACATTTTGCAACAACGATAAAATTTGCAGTGACCTCTTTGATTGTGTGTTTTGGCCTGACATATGTCTTCGTGGATGGTGTCAGAGAACTTTGCTGTTGTCTTGCCGGTGCAGGCGATCATGATCTAGAGTCCGCACCAAATCACAACCATCAGTTAAAATTGTCATGAGTCCTGGTAGTTCCAAGTCCCCAAGGATCTCGTTCCCTTACAGAGTTCAATGGTTGCGGCGATCTTCCCGGAGAGGGAGCCTGAATGGCTGGTCTTATGATATGTTGATCTGTCCCTGCTGCTGTTTTATTGCAATCCTCTTAAAGGAGAACTAATGGCAATAATATAAGTTGGCCTTAAATTAAAGAGCATTATATGAAAAACTATTTCCCACCTTTTGTTTAGCACTACGCATCGCACTCCACGCTCTTGCTCTCTTGAACGGGACGTGCGATTTATAGCCAGGCCAAGTGGAGAAATGCTCTAAATATAATAATCAAGTGAGGTATTGATCAATTTCTTGTTGTCTTCGCAGTTTACTTCCCAAGTAAGAGAATAGAATGTCCGTTTCTAGCATGAAATTGCTGTGTAAAGGGATGGCATTGTAATGCGCTCTCAAGAAGAGGGTGTCACTTGTTTACTTTTGCTGCTATTGAAGTGTGGTTGCTGAAAGGAAAACAATGGGCCGCGCAGCACGCAGAGTCAATGAAATTGGTTTTAATTGTGTTCAGAAGACATGTGATTTAAGTATTTTGAAAGCTCTTGAACACAGTCTAGGGAAAATGTTTGAGCGAAGTTGATTGCCCAAACCAAGCGAGTACGCTTAGAAATGCTTTGAAAGAGTAGATCTTGATTATGGCTGTGGATTTTTAGATGAATGCATGGATTTGATACGAACCTTCAATGTGTTGTCTGAATACTTGAAGACCACGTACAAAATACACTACGATCATGACTTGTTGATAAATGAAGAGCGAAAGGCTAGCTACCTGGCCTGCAGACTCTGTATTGTCGGACGAACTTTTTATGGAATAGAAAATGCTTCTTCGGCGGATATTGTACAAATTTCCAAGGTGGCATGGGCTTCAGTATGATCCTAGATGGAAGGCCCTATGAGCAAGGTAGCCCTATCTGTTCTAGCTAACCATCTGGCTTGCCTGAGCCGTAGCTTGACATCTGCCTCTGAGATTCAATTCATTTAGTTCCGGTCTAAGCTACAATCCATGTTTCATAAAAATGTATTCCTACAGTATGAATTGCACAGCATTGGAAGATCCTATGCAACAAAGTTACATTTTCTGAAAGCTTTGTTGAATTAGACTTCACTTTATGTGGAAAAATCAGATTTATAGTGAATGTCGACAAAACGTCAGAAGTATGGGTTTTATTTGGTTTTACATTTCTTATATCATACTACCCCTAGCTCTATAGTAAGTGACTATGCTCGCAGCTGCTAGGTATAAAAACATTCTGTTTTCCTTGACGTTAGTAACTAGCTACAATTCTAAAGGCAGCCCTTTT
>JAOBRC010546565.1:0-11258 GCA_027575255.1 Scolionema suvaense | reverse complement strand
ACAAAAATCTACGGGGACCCACTATATGCAAGTTGTTGTACATATAGTCAATAAAAAATTCTGGAAGTTTAAAAAAACTCGTCGGACTCGTTTTTGAGAAAATTGGATTTGAAAAAACAGTACAGAAAAGAGGGTCCATTTTTACGTGTTTTTTACGGTGTAACTTTGCAAAATAAGTACTTGCTACGGACATTTAGGGCTATTGTTTATTGCAGACCTGTATTAAATTTTGTGGTGAATCCGAAAATATTTTGTTTGACAACATGCCGTCAAAGTGACGTCATTTTCACAAAAATGCACTTTTTGCGGGCGAATATTAAAAAATTTAAGTCAAAATAAGGACTTTCTCTGGGTGAAATCGATGACCGGGTCAGTTTCTATTGATTCTGTAAGTTTCAGGAGTTTTGAGTCTAGTTTCGTGAAAAAATTTAAGAAAAACTGAAAAATAGGCCTTTTTTAGCCAAAAAACGGCATTTTTGATCCCCTGGCACCCAATGACCAAATATGGTTATCAAAAATTTTTTGGCATTTTCATTTACAACTTCTGAGGTACTAACTTTGTGGCACGTTTCATAGATTTTGCTTTGGTATTTGCAGAGTTATGCTCTGAAAAGTACCAAATTTCGCGTTTTTTCGATTTTTGCCAATTTTGGCCTTTTTTCACCTTTAACCGTGCCTGTAGAAAAATCTATGATACTTAGTGAAAAACTTTTAATGCCTAAACTAAGTATTAGTTACAAGTTCAAAAGGAGCAAAAAATCAAAGCTAGCCGATTTTGCTAATATCGTGAAATTAGCCGTCAAAAATGGCCAAAATGACCCTAAAAAACCCTATCATAGCACATGTCGAATCCCATGACGTCACAAATCACAATTGTGTATGTTCCAAACGTTTTTTCTTATAAAACTGAATAATTACCCTACCTGAAACTGATTTTCGTTTGGTCCTCCCGGTGCTCAACTTTGAATGCCAAGCCGAAAACTGAAAAATTGAAAAAAGGTACTTTTGACTTTGACCCGACGTCGGGTGAACGTCGGCTCCGGCGTCGGCAATCAAACATCACGATTCTTGTGCAGAATTTTGTTCTACGTTTGCACAATATTTAACATTTGCCTTGGCATGTATATTTTTCATTTTATCGGGCTATTTCCAGAAAGCTATCAAAAAATGACGAAATTTTGACGTCATTTTTCGACGTCAATGACGGCCCTGACGGTCTCGAAACCCCACTCAAAAGTTGCGCCGTCAAAAAAACTATGACATACGTCCGAACTAAAAAAATTCCATGATAATCGCAAACACCCCTCAAAAACGCCCGGATTCGCGTACCTAAACGGGGATTTCACCTACACAAACGTCAAGATTTTTTAATTATAGTCTCCTTTCTCCATTTGTTGTTTAAGGAAGGAGTTTCAGTCTTCCTTAAAGCAACAAATGGAAAAATGTCAACTATGAATAAAAAATCTTTCCTTGGGACAATGTTCTCCTTTTGCAAATATGATGTCATCAATATGGAAGGAACTATTGCAGTGCCAGTTAGGTTTTTGTCAGGGCCATTGAGCCAAATTGAATGACGGAATAGAGTACTTGGTTGGTCTTATTCGAAAGTTAAGCCCATACCTCACAGCATGCTTTTTTTGTTCCCCTATTTTTGATGGTAAAGAAAACAAGATAGTTAGGACTATGAGTTTGACTCAAACCTTATTTTTTTTCTATCGCAGTCGCCGGTTATTTTCTGACTTAGATAATGTAATTCTTTGAATTAAGACAAGCTTGTATTAGCACTATCAGCTTTCCTTCAATACTTTTCTTCTTCCATAAGATTTAGCACAACTTTCATTTGGCCAAAACGCGGCTTAAATGGAGAACCCAATTTTTAATCCTCAGCAAAGAAAACATTTGATCTTGAAGTGTTTTTTAATGTTGCCTAGCCTTGCCTATTAAATATCCCGTCATTTGATACAAATTTCAATGTTTATGCAAACAAACTGGTGAATTGACTCGGTTCTCACCAAAAACTGGTGTCAGGCTGTACTAGGTTACGTCACTATCAAATATAAAATAGACGACATTACAAATTTATATTCAGTGCAATCAAAACAACGCAAGCTGAAGAGCTCTTTTAATAGAATGAAAATATTTCTTAGATACGTTGAATATAATAGAGTACTCAAACTCAAACTCAGAAGTCTTACATCTACTCTTCTTCTATACATTTACCCAGTGTACAGGAACAGACAAACTTCTTTCTTTATATATAATATGATATGCCAATGGATGTGTATACCAAGATTCACCCTCTAAAACAGGAAACTAAGTGAGGTGAAAATGTCTACAAAAATTAATTTTGCCACCATTTTAATTTGGCGAAAATAAGCTATTGCTACAATCGTGAAAATTACATGACGCTAAAATTACAAGGCTCACCGTCCTGTCAAGTGATCACTACCCCTTCAAGATGCTCTCAGTTGATTGGTGCAATTAAGACTTCAGGCTCTTAACAGTTGATACATTTGTTCAGAGGTTGACGTGAAGTTTAGAAGGTGACAGAAGAATAAATATCAACTGCTAAACGACGCTTCAACACTTAAGAACATTTGCCTACTAATTGTGTCAGTTTTCATATCCTTATTTTGATTCAAATTCAAGTTACTTGTGTAATATGTTATTACTTCCTGATTTTTGTTTTTATGTGTGTTTTCCCTGGTAAATTTTTCTTGCAGTAAATTGCCTCTCTTCTAATCACCCTTTTCTTAGTGGAAGAGAATGGAGCAAGTTGAGGAAGCCTGCATATGTCCGATATGCAACGAGGTTTATAATGAAGGTGAGCGTTACCCGCGAGTCTTCCCATGTGGACATACATTATGCACTAATTGCATTGGCCAAATCATTGAACAAGATTCTGTCACATGTCCAGTTTGTCAAAAAGTAGCTGCAGTTCCAGCTGGAGCTGAGTGCGTGACGAAAAATTTTGCAGCAATGGACTTCGTCCAAGCCTCAATGAATGCTCTGTGCCAGACTAAAGGTTCTGGAGATGATGCGACAACTACTATTTGCCAAATTCATGGACTGGAATTCCGTTACTTTGACCAACAATGCAGTCAGTTGATCTGCCCTGATTGTTCCGTCTTTATACATAGTGGTCACCCATGTTGCTTAATCAAGCAGCACATTGACAAGATCAAGAAAGAAGGTTATTGTTTGGTAAATAAAGCCACCGAAACTGTTGACAAGCTGAAGAAAGAAATTTCTTCTTATGATAAACTCATTGCTGGTGCACAAAGAAAGCACAATGAAGCACTTGCAAGTTTGCACGATGCTTTCGATAAGGCAAGTATATTAATGTATACTGTATATCTTCAAATATGCCCTTGATGAGTTGAATATGTTTTGTTTCCCACTATCCTCTCACTTTTCCGGAATGTTATTACATTGACTGCAGTCCTGCAAGTTTGTGATGTTGATATGTTGTTCACATTTCTCCATATCCTGGGATTGATCTTATTGTGGAACTCCAATTCCTGCTCAAGTACTAGATACAAATCCAAACTGCATTTAAGTCATGGTCAGATATGCTCATCAGTCCTCTTTTGCTTTTAAACTAAAACATGACAATGGTAAGGATGAATTGGATGGTGATACTCCTTGCATAGTTTAAGAACAAACGAATGAGAGCGTCAGTGTGTTAGCATTTGTTGTAATAATGCCACATAATTATGTAGATACCATATTTTACCTCAATTGATTATGGAATTGGGAACTATGTGTTTCATCTTAAGTGAGTGTTAGAAGGAATGTTTGAGAAGTAGAAAACTCCATATAAGCAGTGAAAAAAGTTGCTTTTCGGCTGGAAATGAGAATTTTTGTGTGTGTCCGAAGTCAGCCCTGATGTCCGAAATCACCCCGGTTCACCGTAATTATGTAGATACCACATTTTACCTCAATTGGTTATGGAATTGGAAACTATGTGTGTTATCTTAAATAAGTTCCTGATGTATCAGTGAAAATTCCACTAAATGAGAAAATAATAAAGTAGTTTTGCATGTACGTTTCTTTATGGCCTGAGAACAATTTGGGAGGAAGAATTTGAAAAGAATACTTTAATATGTTTTGTCCAAATCAAAAATTATTGACGTCTTTTTCTGATCATAAGTTAAAGTTTTGTAGTCCCCACTTTTGCATTACTTGTACCAATGCTGCCTAGATCTTATATCTCCAACAAAAATATGCCAAATTTTCAATACTCCGGCCCTAAGGAAAAAACCGGCCCTAAGGAAAATTGGCTCGAAAACATGGTGGATGATATTCTAATTGCTATGATGGCATCATTTTGATAATGTCATAACTTTGTCTGACTTTTTTTGCACATCACGACTCTATGATTTTCGGATTATTTGATTATTTTACATTAGGATAGGTTTATGTGAGAAAATGGACATGGAGTTTTAGCACCACTACAAGTCCAGCAGGACTAGTGTAGAAAATGATGACTCCATTTTTATGTTTAAGGGTATTTCGCAAACTAGCTAAAACCATAGATTGCTCATGGAAGATGTGTACAAAGGAAACACATTTATAGTTGTTTTGTGAGGCATCTTATGATGACACTTCAACGTGCACCAAGTTCACCCAAAACTGTTTCAATATAGTGAACATGTTAAGAAAGTCCATTACAAACGATTACAAATGTGCCATTTTCCCACAACTCTCATCATTTACCATGCAGTGTGTAATCGAGGGCAGTGCTTATTGAAGACCAAGAGGTTTTTCCCGGCAACCAAGTTAACTAACATATGTGGGTAACAAATTCATCTAGCTAACATCCTGTATCATGAGCCGATGGAAAAAAATGCTAACTGCAGCCATTTTGAAATTGATGAGCTATGTTTCCTTTATAAGAAACGGCCAAGCATTGATCATCTCACAGCCTGAGCTGTGGGGCCTAAATCAGGAGCGATGCTAAGTCAAAGACGGTGTTTAATCGAGCATAGTGCTTATGCATAAAGAAGTCTAGAAAGGGTTTGGGTAATTGAAGCCATTCATAACACAGAATTTGGTCCAAAGCAGTTCAAAGAAGATCTTCTCTACCGTCATCTGCATAAGAGCCTCAGAGGCTGGCTGCATTTGACTTCTTGCCTTCAACTTCCATCGAAGATGGGTCATATTTGCAACTGTTATTCCTCCATACCCAACAGTTACTGGAGACAGCAAAAAACTGAGCAGGTTTCATATGGGATGTCAATTCTCTTTCCACTTATGTTTAATTTGCACTTATCATAGAACGTATCTCCACAGAACCTACCGGTGCCTATTGAATTCTTCACTCTCGTTCCTAGTAGAGGGAGCTGATATTCACAGGGTGTATGCGGGAATTTTATTTGGATTTGCATTAGAAGCTCCCACTTCTCACATCTAATAACATTGGAAACTCACGCTTCTCACAGTGAGTAGCGGTAGGTTGTTTGATTCACACAACTGTTGGGAAAGGCCAGTAGCAGCAGTGGTTTAACTTTTCTGCAGTCTGATTGCCTGCAGCGAGTAGATCATGGTGGATAGTGAATTTACTTGATCGATGGCAGGAACAAAGATTGAGAACAATACGTCTGTTCTGAAGACTTGATAATGTTCACAAGGTAAAAATAGGTCTGTCCGTAGATCCGTCCGTGCGTCCTTCTTCCACCCGTCGCCAATGCATTTTCCCGGATAACAGCTCAATTAATTTTTCTGAAATTTGGTGTGAAAGTGACTATCTGTAATTGAGGAAAAGTGCAGGTGGCAATTTACACCAACAAGTTGCATTTTTCTTGGTTTTTTCCAAATATATCAAAAACTGTTCATTCAATTCTTCTCATGTTTGGTTTGAATATTAGAGGCAACTCTGCACATGTTTTTAGACATATGCCATGTCTCCTGACAGTCTTGTGGATCTTAGGGGCAACAAAGCATATTTTATTATGACCCAGGCTTTTTATCTTCAGAATATATTGTTCTTCAGCACGCGGGTGGCAATTCATGTCATTAAGTTCTGTTTTAGGGTTTTTTCATAATGTTTCAAGAACTCTTCATTACGATTTTGTGATTTGTGGTGCAAATCTTATGGCTTACAGGTTATTCTCTTCTTTGATCTGATCCTGAGAGTATAAGTTTCGGGAATCCACTAGTTATGTGACTTGTTCTTGTTATTTTGTACTGCACGGTAGAAATTTTGAATGAAACATTTGCAGGGATCATGGCTCAGTATTTCTTGAGATGACAATCAATCATGGATAGCCACCTCTGCTCGATTGATTGGATAAATTGACATGTGAAACATTTTATCAATGCTTGAGAATATAGTTGTAACATCTTTGATTGCGGATTCGATCTCTGCTCATCGCTTCACTATCACTCAGTGCTAGGTTTTACTGAGCCCCTACCCGTCTTAACTTTTAGGGATTTTGCGCTTACCAGTTGCAGACGGTGGGATTCGAACCCTCTACCTTGTGTGCACAAGGCGATCGCGCTACCACTGTGCCATTCCAGAGCCCTAAAGGTTAGTGTGGATATTGGCTGGTCATTCCTCTGAGTGTAGCTGCTCTGTGGTAGCCGTGACGATTTCTGGAATCTAAAGAACTAAATAAGAAAAAGGATCGCCAAGACATGTTAGAAAAAAGATAGCTAGAACAGCATAAGAACTAAGCAAAAATGATTGCTAAGACAGGAAAAAAAGCAAGACTAAAATGACTATCAGATTAGCCTAAGAATTAAACAAAAATAATCACTAAACGGCTTAGTAAAAAAAGAAGATCGCCGATAGAACAGTATAAGAACTGCAAAAAAGATCGCTATTGCTGAGGAAGAATAGTTTTCAACATCCTTGAGTAGAGCAAGAAAATGGAAATGGCGCTACAACAGTGTAAGAACTGAACAAAAAGAGATCACTAAAACAGTGTAACAACTGAACAAAAACAGATCACTGAAACAGGATAAGAACAAATAAGATCGCACTGTATTCTATGGAATGCGCTAGATTTCAACTAAAGCTGCTGCAAGATCAGATTGCAGCACATAGCGGGAGTCCTGTAGTGTCTCTTGTTTATTCCCGCAGTGTAACCCGTTCTTCTACCATCATCTTCCCTGTTCTCTCTCGGCATTCTACTCCAAGAAAACAGCAGAAGGGAGGGAGCGGGGAGTGAGGTACATCTTTTTTCTAAACACCAATAACTTTTATGTTGAGTGTCGTGCTTTTTGGAGAATTTTTTTTTGTTCTTTTTTTCATTAACTGAGATGTGGCTTAGTCTGTGTTAGTATAGACCGTCTGACCACTTTGAAACTATGTGCTATACTACGTGAAAGATAGCGAGTTTCGGCAAAGTGCGCTGAAGAGTTCTCGAGATATTGCTATTCTTCAGTCTGATCCAGGTAACCACATTTTTTGTACCCCTCGCTTGTTAAGTGGCTCGCCAGATGCCTGTGTGACCTTGTTCCGGTCTATCAACAGTTACATGAATGACACACAAAGTAAGAAATGATACCGTACATGTAACTAATACAGGGCCTGGGGACGTTCGATTTCAATGGAAAAATGCACATGAAATCAGTTGTCGTCATCTTTTTCATTCCAATTATTTGAATAAAACGAATTACTACCATCCTGTTGTCAAAGTGCAGTCCAGGTGTTGTCAGCCTCTTGTGCCTTTTTCACCTATTGCGGAGGTGTTTCTAGGGTGTTGTGCATCTTGTCAGGGTTTTTCGAATTTTAGTCGTAATGAATTGGAGATGATCCCTGAGCACGTACATTATCTATGATACCATTCACACCAAAGCAGTGCTCAATTGAATTAATCATTATCACTATTCAGGCTTGCTTGCATTATGATAAGCTGACGACTAGCACGTTCATGATTGCCATGTTGCACTTCTGAAGAAAAATGTGTGAAGTGTCTTGTCAGGTCAGTTTTCATATATGCTTAGCCTTATTTATTGAGTGACCTGTCTTCGTTTGCAGTTCATTTGCCGTTGTAGCTTGATCAAGGATTTATTTGCATTATTTCCTACCTGAATGAGGCTAACCATAAAATGTCAGTTGTACATGAAATAGCTTGACTTACCAAGGTGAGTGATTTCCACAAACTGCTTGGACATATGTGAAGGCTGACAGTTAGCATCTATCTATTTGTCTATCTACTCAGATACATGCGGCTGTTGCATCGGAGAAGGCAATATTAGAGGATCAACTCCAAACCAATTTTCAGCAGCAGATGTTATCTTTGAATCAAGGTAGATTCATGAATGCTGACACTAAAAGCAGTATTATACAAAGCATTGAAAAGGCAATGTCAGTCATTGATACACCGAAAGAGCATATACGAAATTATGTCACCCATCATCAAAATTTGCTTATGGCACTGGAATCGCTCAGGCTTGAAGGGGCTTGTCTGAAGAACGCTCCTAAAACAAACAAAGAGATTGTTCTGCGGACATGTTGCTCTACAGAAGTTGTTTCTGTTATTAAGAAGTTTACATCTGTGCAGTTTACTACTGAAGTTGTTTCTATTACACGTCGTCTGCAGTGGGATGCAGAATCGGTTTATTGTGGAAAGTTGATCAGTCCTTTCAAGGCTGTGCTTAATAAACATGGGAGCTTTATCTTGTCCTTATCAATTGATCCGAACCACTGTGTAAAGTTTGAAATGTCTGTTCAATGTGATAGCCGTAATATAAGATGGCGTGTTGACATTATGCCTGCAAAAGATGGTGGCAGCAAATATGATCGTGAAAAGTCCCTACTATGCGTGAGTGGCTTTTCCACATCAAAGCAAATAAAGGGAACACTGAATTTTACAGAATCCCTCTTCAGTCTGGATGACAAGCTAGCATCACTGGAAGGCCATCCTCTGCAACCTGTTTGTATTGGTGTCCGTACTACTACTTGTAATTGGTTCGGTAAGAGCATTTTGCGTTACCCCTCTTGCGCGATTGAACTGCAGTGAATGCATTTCTACTAAGGTTTGAGAGGATATTTAGAATCAATTGAATTGTGGCTCCTCTGTACCATAGCTGCATTTTCTCGGCAGAGTACCAGATGAAAGGCTAGAAATGGGTCTAGAAGTCATATAGCAGTGAGCGCTGTTTTTCTTTTTTGTAAACTTTTTACACATTTCTTGGATTGAATTTAGGTTCATTTATGCTCAATGAATCTTTGCCCTGATACTGGTGGAACACACTTTCAACAGATGGAGGAAGGTGTATTTGCCGTCGAACTTACCACTTACGGCGGCATTTTTGCTGCCGCTGTACTTTTGCTCTAATTCAGAGTGCTGTGGAACACACTTTCAACAGATGGAGGATTTGCTTTAACATTTCAAAGAGCCTGAAACATCCGTTTCCGTTTCCGTGAAAAATTGACACCATGTGAATAGGAACTGGACTGCAACCAAAATATCAAATGCAAAGCATTCTAGCTAGTTTAATCTGGTTAAATTGTTACTGTAAGTGTGGAAATTTCTCAAGATTTACTTGTTTTTTTCCTTTTGGTGCTTTTTATAATGTGTGAACATCAATAGCTATTTACAGTATGTGCTCTTTTTTGTGTTAGACCATCTGTCAAGCTGTTTTAAGGTTTGGGACTATGTTGAATATTGTGACTCGAAGAAAAGTTTGCGGATTTCACGTAATTGTGTTACCTGATATTAGATATTTCTCCTCTGCGTAGTGGACCTGCAACCTCCTTTTTTGCTGTGTTATGGTTGTTACGTTTGGCGGCAAAGATCATATTTACAAGTTTTTTTTTCTTGAATTACACTTGCTCTTTTTCTCTAGTGAATTGAACAAAATTGAGCAAATATCTTTCATATTTTTCAAGGTTTATATCAGGGTGGAAGACTTTGTATATAGAATGGATTTGACAGTTTGATAATTTTTTATGTTTATGCTGATTTGTGTAGCATTTGTAGAGGATATGTTTCATATCAAGAAGAGGTTTTGTTTGGCTTAGAGGTAGTCATTTGTGACTGAAAATGGTTATGTTTTGAGTTATCATTGTGATTATATGCATTTATAGTTGTTATGTTTGTTGCAGGGCATCTATTGCATAGGGTAAGGTTCATCCTGCTCAAACTTCATCAGGTTAATGGTTCTATGTTAATTTTACTGTAATTTGTTATCATCTTTCTAGATTTTTTTCTTGTATTTTTTTCTTGCTGAGAAATGTGCTCTACAAAATACCTTCCTCGGTCCCAGTTTCTCACTCCTCTGCAATCGATTGACCTGACACTATGAAATCATTGTGGTCATATTGTTGTTAAGATGGCCACTGGTGTCCAACCCCTTTGACTTTTCAGCCCGCCATGTTGTTTGAAGACTCCCCCCCATACAGGGGAGGGAAGGATGCTTAGTATGATCTTTTCTTCAGAGGAACTATCTGTTGTTGAAGTATGTTTTAGATACAATTTTGATTCTGCAGCAATCTTTGTCCATTGTTGGAAGAGACCACACTTGAGTATTGTTAGTCTTGTTTGCTCGCAGTAGTCTCCTGTTAAGTTGTGGCTCTCTGTACTTGCTTGCGTGCTTCTAGGTTCCAGTTTTTGTTGAATCTCCTGTGCAAGGCAGCTTTTGAAAATATAAAGAAGCACATTTTCTGATGTGTTTGATTGTAGCAGTTTGACAGTCATAGTTATTTCTTGGTGTTGTTTCTACTTTATTATTTTGGATGTTATTATATGGATAATTTTAATTTTATTCATCCATTTGATGAGTTTGGGCAGGAAATCCGAAAATGTCTTCAGTGGCTCAAATTAGTATAGTAGTTAATTGTGTTAGTGCTGCTATACTTCAAGGTACAGCTCATTTAATATGCATGGACACATTTGCTGGACAGAGATCAGTGGATTCATTTTGATCATTCTGTGAGGATGGAACAAGGTCAGACTCGGCAGAAGCGGCACTGAGAGTGAGTTCTTGTATTAAACAAGTGAAAACTTTGCTTTCTAAATGTCGCATTTCTGGGTCTACAACTGCTACATTTATGTGTGTTTAATGAAGTATCTTAAACAAGTTGTTCTAATTTGTCAAATTTGTGCCAAATGCTGATCTGTGGAGTATTTCACTCCCATTTTCATGCATTTTAAGGACAGTTGCGTGTGCGCAATATTTGTATGTTAGGCAATACAAGGAAAGAATTCTTGAAGTAGTGGTGGACATAGGTAAAATGTTAAGTTTAAGTTTTGTTTCCTCAATTGCTAAGGGAGACCGTTAGGTCCTCCCTTAGGATTGAGAAA
>JAOBRC010546454.1:0-11258 GCA_027575255.1 Scolionema suvaense | reverse complement strand
TTCGAAAAGTAGACGTGCACGGATACGAAAGTAGGCGTGCAGATTTGCACGCTTGCACGGGTCTAATGAAACCACTGGGCAGCGCGAGTTTCCAAACCAGGGATTCTATTAACTATGCTTTGAAATGCTAGTCTGACCATGCTTCATCACTTGTACTTGTGCTCAGACCTCTATTAGAGGATTGTTTTCATCGGAGTGACACTGCCAGGGTAAGATTTTTGTTCTCAATTTTTTCACTTCATGTATATTTTTCAAATCTTAAATATGCCTTGTAGATATCGCATAACTGACCCCTATTTGTCTTACGAATATCATTTTTGACCAGTGTATTGCTTTAAGATTTGCTAGCATGTGATGTTTCTGATGGTCTAATTTGCAAATTATCTAGCTATAGCTACCTGCAGATCTATATTGGTAACTGAAAATCAAGTTCATCTGTTCATCATGTTTTTTTCTGGTGGGCATTGGCTGTTCTATATATACATATGTACATGTATATGGTCTTCATATTCTGGTTCTTACTCAGGCTGAAAAGGCCAGAACCATGGGCCGTGCTTGAGAATGAAGGTGAGAGCAAGAATGCTGAATTCGCTAGTTGATGGATTTCAGGGTGTGTTTTTATTGTATCAGTATATAGAACAAAACCTATTCATGTGTTTCCTGGTGCTTGCGAAGTAGCATTTGTATGAGCCGTTGGTTTGTCAGACTTGCCTTCAGTAGTTCAGTATTGTTTGTGTTTATTTGCAAGAAAGTTATTATCACCAAAACATTAAGGAGTTTTTGTGAAGTTTGCAGCATTGTGAATTTGGCGTATGCCCTGGGAACTATTCAAGTTAACTGCTATGAATTATGACACTGCATGATTATTATTATTATTATTGCATCAACTAAAAACATTGCATCAGCTTGATCTTAACCAAAAACTGATACAGTTTCCTTGCTTCTCTCTGATGCAAATGAAGTTCTGGGGTAGACCTACATTGGGTGTATATACTCTTTTGTTCCAGGAACTGGTAAAGCTACCCCATTTCTTATGATGCTTTAGCAATGTCGATAAAGGAATTGATCTATCATGTTGCCCAGGAAGCTGCTGATTTATTAAAGATCCTGTAGTTGTGCCATGTTATACCATAAAAGTTGACTTGATCTTAAAAATTCTCCCTAAATCATAATCACGTATTTGCTTACATATTAGATGATGTCAGAGGACTTGGCTGGTGTCTTGTAGGAGGCAGGGGATGCTTCTCAAGGCCCCGCACCTGATCTCAGTTGAATTTAGCATCTTTCCTGGTGGTTCCAAGTTCTCAAGGACTTCAGTGCCTCTCAGATCTGTATGGTTATAGCGATCCACCTGGAATGGGAGCCGATATGGCTGGAGCTAATCTCCACGATTTATACCATCATCCTAAAAGATGAGTTTCTTGGTTGGCTTATTAACTGTTACATCATCTCTTCGTATATTTGCCTTACTAATTGTGTTGCAATCAGAAGGTTTGCATGTAGATGAAAAACATACCAAACATTTAACAGTTGTTTTTGTGTTTCAAATGCGCTTGAAAGCCTATTTAATTGATCATTCTCCCCTAGTCTTATGTTTTTACTGAGAAAAACGTCTGAAGCTATTGCTGCAAATTTTTCTAAATGTGGACACAATTTATTTGTACATTGTTCGGCACAAATTTGGTTATTGTACCTAATACCGAGGGGTGTCACGTGACCATTTACCAGCAGAGTACGTATAATGTCATTTTTTGGCGAATTTTATTTTAGCTCCTTATTTTTTGTTTTTCTTCCTCATTTATGGGCACGAGTAAGTGGTCACAATTTCTATTCCATAGCTATGATGGAAGTTTGTTTTCAAAGGGGACGAGGGACGTTAGACAATAGCAAGCTTCTCTTGAGACTATTGACTATTATCTTCATTTTTTGGGAATGATAATGACTAGCTAGTGAACATGATAAAAAGTTAGTATACAATTGACTGGCTTGGAGCTGGTCTCCTGTAGTATAAAGCAATATCTTTCGTGATAAGTATATCAGTTTGCACAACTATAAATTTCATCATCTCTTTTCATGGCCCGCAAGGGGCTTGGTAGTTACTGCTACGAAAGACTAGCTGGCACTGGGACAGGGTTGATGCGGCCAGTAAGCTCATTTTCAGAAAAATGTCATGAAGAGTCAGTAAATGTCAGTAAAAGTCAAGGAATGACCCTGTTTTGTCATTGAAAGGTCAGTACATGACATTTTGACCACATAAATAATTTTTTGATGTGCTTTCAAAAAGTGTTTAGAATTAGTCTGCATGGGATATTTCTAATGGTCTGATTTGCAAATTTTCCCTGCGGCGCCATATAGGTCACTGAAGATCAAGTTCTGCATTTCATTTTTACTTATGGTCATAAACTGTTTCCTTATTCCCCTGTCAGTTGACCCTCGTCAGTTTTTACTTGCCACTCCAGCTGAAAAGGGCTAGAATATGAGTCTTGATCGAGAACGAATTGGAGAAAGCTGGGTTGATTTTGGGTGGTGTTTTTTATTGAACCAATCATCGAAGTTAAAATCTATTAATGTGTTCTCAAGGCTTGCATAGCAAGCATGAGAGTAGTTGATTCATTAGACTCAACTTCAGTGAAATGATATGATCTGTGTTAGTAAGGAGTAAAGCTGTGTTTACTTCAGATCCGACTTCAGTCAAATGATATGATCTGTGTCGGTGAGGAGTAATGCTATGTTTGTTTGAGATTCGACTTCAGTGAAATGATATAATCTGTGTTAGTTATGAGTAAAGTTGTGTTCATTTTAGATTGGACTTCAGTGAAATGGTATGATCTGTGTCATAAACCTGTAACACTATGTAGAGTGACTCCGCAGCTTTTAAAAGGAATCCGAACCTGGTCCGTGTCTGTCCACTTCCACCGATAGCGAATTCGCTATGCAGTGGGATATCCCATGAGAGCAATTAGAGCTAGCTACATCAAACAGAGCCGCAGCCTAAAACTCCCACACGTAGCTGACATAAGAGGACAGGAATACAATTTATTATCCTCAAAACGTGTTTTATTGCCAATATTAAAACAGTTACGTAACTGAGGACAGAACTCTAGACGGCCATTAATAAGTTCAGTCCACTGGTGATTATGATGGTCGCTACAAGGCAACTAACTAAAAAATGCAAGTACTAAGCACAAAAGATCGCTGGAACAGTGTTAGAACAAAAACTGATCAGTAAAGCAGCGTAGGAACTTAAAAAGATTCTTAAAAAGACCGGTAAAACAGCTTGAGAACTTAACCAGGATCATTAAAACAGCGTAAATGCTGTCAAAAACAGCGCACGAAAAAAAAAGATTGAAAAAACAGTGCAAGAACTAAACAAAGATTGGTACAAACAGTGTAAGATTAAAAAAAGATCGACAAAACGGCGTACGAATAAAAAGATTGGTAAAACAGCGAACGAAAAAAAAACATTGGCGAAGCAGCGTAAGAACTAAACGATGAATAAAAAAACAGCGTAAGATTAAAAAAAAAGATCGGCAAAACGGTGTACGAATAAAAGGATTGGTAAAATAGCGAACGAAAAAAAACATCAGCGAAGCAGCGTTAGAACTGAACAAAGATGAAAAAAAAAAGCGTAAGATTAAAAAAAGATCAGCAAAACTGCGTACGAAAGAAAAAGATTGGTAAAACAGCGTACGAAAAAAAAAAGATTGAGAAAACAGCACAAGAACTAAAAAAGATCGGCCAACCAGCGTAAGAACTAAACAAAGATTGGTACAACAGCGAGGGACTAACAAGATTGTTAAAAGTGTAAGATTTTTAGAACACGATCCATAAAACAGCGTTAGAACAAAAATGATCGGAAAGGCAGCATAAAAACTGGACAAAGACTGGTAAAAACGTATAAGGAGTAAATAAAAAGCTCAGTAAAATAGCGTACCAAAAAAAGGAAGTATAGCATAAAAAGCCGAAGAAACTAAAAAAAAACGGTTAGTGCAGCGCATGAGCAAAATGGTATAGTTGCACAGCATAAAAAATAATAACATTGGAAGCACTACGTCAGGACTAAATATTAGCGGTAGAGAAGCCGAAGAAATGATTAAATCGCGTTATGTAAGCACTAAACCTAAATAATGTTGCAAATGCAGCACGAAAACTCAATACGTTCCGTAGTGCCAGCGTATATCTGTAGTACAACATTGTAAGAACAAACAGAATTGGTAGTGCCTGGAAAAAGTCAATAGAACATCTCTAGTGAACCACAAACACTAATTAATACTAGGAATGCAGAGTGACCGGCAGTGTTGTATATCGTAAATTTTGACAGCATCGGCACTATACAGTGTAAAAACTAACTTTTTTTGGTAATGCGTCATGAGAACCAAAAAGTAGAGCTTAAAAGGGAGGAAACTTCTGCGGTTAGATTTTTATCTGGGTTCACCCTACACCCTCCCCCCCCGTCCGAAATGGTACATCCCTTACAGCTGTAGGGATAATTTTTGGTACACAACAAAAGGGGTCTAATAAAAGTTGGATGCCAGTTTTGGTCAAATTTGGGTGACCGGTTGTCTGTTTAGGGGGGGCGGAATGGGTGACCGGACACTACCATACTCTAGATGCATGGTATGATAGCTCTCTGTGGAGGACAAATTCGTTCGGGCAGATTTGACACTTCCTGACGTCCAATACAAATGAAACTTGGCAAGTAGATAGAGAATACCAAGCTAATTATATTTTCCAAATTTTGGGGCAAAAGAGGGACGGGAAGGGTATTTTACAGACCGGTCTGTAAACTAAAAAGTAGAGTATTTTTGGTGACTTTTCGAGTCTGTAAAATAGTCTGTGTTAATTGAAACTTCACCAAACTTGGCAGACACATTAAGGCTATTTGGAACAATGTTCCTAGTTAGAAGATCATGGGTACTGTAGAATGGGAGATATCGACGAAAAACCTCCCGGCCAATTAGATTGCTCAAAAGTGTCCCACAGACATGGGCCCATATTTCCAGTACCAAAAATGGTAGGATGAACGAACACAGGTGTTTTTTTTGCCACCATGGCATTTGAGAATTTTGATTAGCCTGCCTGCATTCTAGTATTTTTTGTGAAGTTTGTATCATTGTAAAGTTAGCCAGGCCCTGGCAAAGTATTCTGGTAAACTGCTTTGCCTCATCGTAGCACATGATTGTTTTATCAGCAAGTGAGAAAGTGGCAGGGGGTCGATAAAATGATTCCTCGTGTTTCTGTGATGCAAATGAACTTTGTGGATGAACTTGAATTGGATTAATTGTTTGTTCTAGGAACTGTTTAAATTTCTTATGTTGCCTTGTCAATGTCGATAATGAAGTTGGCGAAATAATGCTGCTCATGAAGTTGCTGATGTATAGATCGCGTAGGTATACCAAAGTCAGCATAACTGCAGTAAAATAATTTGGTTAGCTGCTACTTACACCTCGCCCCCCCCCCCCCTCAATTATAATTGCAAGTTTGCATGTTCATCATGTATTAACTAGAAAGTATGTAAAAGAAAGTTGCCTATCAGGTATGCACTTTTATTTTCACGTTTTAATGAACTGAAATAAAGCAGCCATTAAAACGTGCGTACCATAGCCTATTTGTTTAATCATTCAAGGGCTTACTTGTTATGAACGTTGTGCTTATCGAAAGCAAACATGTAGTTATTCTGAAATTGCATAACCCCACTGAAATATTCTTGTACACTGCTGTGTCTATATACAGAGTGAGTTACTCCAGATAGAATGGTTTTGCCAGATCTAGGAAAACTGTGTTGTACCTAAATTAGTAAGCATTTTCTTCAATGATACGTTTTCAGTCAATATGGGCTGTGATCAACATATTAGGGGGACGCTACTTTTCATGTCTAGAATTCTTGCACCAATAGCTTACAACTTGTGTACATGTTCAGATGGAGTGCTTGGAAGTTTTCCTTTGTATTAATACACTTTTGGAGGCGGAAGGAAACATTTTTCTTCGGTTCTTGGAGTTCGTGTTTTTGAACTTTGAAGTATGTTGTTACGAGTTAAATTTTCCCTATTTTTAATAAATTTTTTTGGTTATTTTTTTAGACATCTGCATCTAACTTATTTTGTAATTGATTGTTTTGTACCAATTTTTTTTTGTTGTTGTTGCTGTTGTTGTTTGTCATTGGTTGTATAGTAAACATGTTTGTTCACTTATCAAGGAGCTAATGACTGCTTGGGTAGGGCTGAGTGTTGGGCGCCCATAAAACATTTTTAAGGTCACAGCCAGAGTTCACGAGTTCTGACACCCAGGGGAACAGGCATGTTGTGTTGCCCCTCGCTCTCTGTATCTTATTTGTAGATCATCGGTTGGTTTTCTTTATCTGTCCTTGTCATTGACCGAGAACATTAACCCTGTAAAAGGTTGGAGTTGTTTAGTCATCTTCCAGAGCTCAATTGCTCTTTTATCCACTATATATTTTCGTAGTGCTTCTCACAGCAGATGCTGTGTATTCCTCTCATCATTATATGCCACTGGACAGGAGAAAAACCAGGTTCCCTGTCACTGTGCTGTCTAGCTGTTCATATCCATTGTTGCTTGTCTTCTAATTAACTATTATGATTTATGGATAGATATGATATGTAGATATGTCCAAAGTCCAAAAGCCCAAACAGACATACTTCAACGTCAGTTGGCTTAATAAGGAGTTCCAATGGCTGAGGAAAGGGAACAGCAACATTTTGTTTGGGTGCAAATGGTGCAACAAATTAGATTTGAAACTGGTAAATATGGGGGAGTGTGCTCTGTTATCTCACATGAAGTCGAAGAATCATGAGACAACTAAAGAGCATCAGGAAACAATCGAAAACGTCTTCCTTGATATAGCAGCAAGTCAGTAACAATCATATCTATTTGTATGACCATTTTGGTCTGTGAAAATGGTATGTTTTTCCATCTAGAAAGTCAGTAGAAGTCAGTAAATTGAAAAAATTAAAGCTGTATCAACCATGTGGGAAAGACTAGTGATGATGGGAAAGACCATGAATGATGGAAAGGATCATTAGACCAAGGTTTTCATGGGAATCTGCTTCCCATGTTTGGGAGCGCCTACCACATTATTCTGGTTAGACCTACCAATTGAAAGCGATTGCTGTAGCCTAGTGGGGGCCGAGGCATAGCCTTGGCTTGGGTGCTTGTAGTGGATATAGTGGAGGTTTGAGATGGGCAGTCAATGCAAGATGTAAATCCTGGCATCACATCTCGATTTGGTGTACTCTCATTCTGAAGCGGTGATGCCACCTAGCATTCCTTTTCTAAGGGCTGTTGTAAGCACTGGGCTCTGTGTTCGTGGTCTACGTTAGGCAACACTGATACGATTTGTAGGGACTTTTATGGTTGTGTGCTATGGTATGGTAGATATCTGGGCAGACGACTTCAGAGGACTTGACTGTTGTCCCGCCCCAGATCCCAACCATCAGTTGAATTTTTCATCTTTCATCTAGTTGTTCCAAGTTCTCATAGATGTCAGTGCCTCCCAGATCTCTGTGTATATGGCGACCAACCCGAAATGGGGAGCCTTACTGACTTGGAGCTAGTCTCCTTTATAGAGCAAAATCTTTTGTGATAAGTATATATATATCAGTTTGCACAACTGTGAATTTCATCCTATATGCATGTCATAGAACATACAATCCATGCTGTCACAAGCCATACGATACTTATGTATGTCACAGAACACAATGTTGTCTATGCGTGGGGGTTGTTGTGTTGTAGTCACAAAGGCATGTTATGTTAACCATTAATTCTTCTCTGATAGACCGCTAGTATCATGGTATAGAAAGGTCATGGCACATGGTGGGAAAACACTGCGTTAGGTTAGAGTTGCATGAACGTTTTATGGTGACATGAAATGTATTTGCATACTATAGTGGTAGTAGGGAGATCAATTGGAAAGGGGGCATTTTCTTGTCTTCTTTTTATTTGTGTATTGATTCTAGATTCAGTAATACGGCTGGAGCTGGTCTCCTATGTCACAAATGTTCCTTCTTTTTTGACATGCTGCTCAGTCGTTCATCCCTGTTGCTCTAGTTATTCATTGCAGTGTTATTAGGAACGTTGACAACACACAACTGACCTAGATTTTGGCTTCATTTTAGTCTGTTGGTTGGAGCATTACTCATAAAATAAATCAAGACAAATTAACGCAATGATCCAGGCTGCTGTTAATTCGATGAGGAACATATGTGATCAATAAGGCCTTGTTAAGTTGATAACCTGATATGCGTAAGCGCCCGCATCTAAAAAATTATGCAGTGTAGATGCTTTTTATGGAGCTTTATCCGTATTAGTTCACTTTAATTGTCACCTCCTTCCCACTTCAGTGAAACTTGCCCTAAACACTAAAAGTAAAATTTCTCCCCATAAATATTCATTAAAGGAGACATACAAATGATGGCAGATTGAGTAGCCCATAGTTCAACCATGTCTCCACGAATGACATTTCATCACAGACTATCGAGCATGGTATGGTATTTTACTATCGAAATACTGTGCTTGTGACTTTGAAGTGGTGTTAGAATTTTTTAGAACTGCCGTACTACCGTAATGCCTCGCCCCCTCAAATAAGCACCCCACTCAAATAAGCGCCCACTCTTGAAGTGAAAATACGAATAAGCACCCACCCTTCAAATAAGCGCCCATGGTTATATCTTTAGAAACCAGCGCTAATTCGAGTTTTCGACTAGAAAGTAGTTGAAGGCCGACTTAAAAAGAAATGTTGAATAGATACGACAGTTTATTTTAGTTTTCATTCTTACTTTTATCATTGTCATCATAAGAAGATGGGGAATTTTTCCTTTTCTAAATTACTAGTAAATCTGTTTTTTTAAGTAATTGCCCCCCTTGAATAAGCGCCCACCTAAAAGCTCCAAAAATTAAATAAGCACCCGGGCGCTTATTCGAGGGATTACAGTATTTCGCTCATCTATGCATATTAGATTATTAAAGACTCCCGTTCCTATTCAAAACAATGGAATCAGGCTCTTTGTTCAATATCTACAGTGATTGGTTCAAATCGGATTTGTTTTGATATCCTGCGCATGCGTGACTGTTTCAAAACATGAGATGCCATCACAGATGCCACCACGGACAGTTGTTGTTCGAAGTATTGAAAGCAAACCTGTGAGGACTTGGAAGTCTGTATATTAGTGCTCGTTTTTGTGCTAAGATAGTAATCTGATTGATCGAGCGCGTTTTCGCTATTACATTTGGTTCTCAGTTGCTTTGTACTACAGCAGTGGATTTACAAAGGAGCTGTCAACAATCGTAGAGCGAGAGACAGTTTGAGCAGTGGCCATCATGAGAGCATGCTGTCAGGTTGAGCATTGTGTCGGAAGAGCTCTGCATTCAAATTGCGGTGATCTTTGATCGCTGATGGCTGGATGGTTTGGTTCGTATTTCAATATGCTTTGAAGCAGTGCAAATAAGCTTTGTAGAGGCAGCATGTGTTGTGTGGTTTTTGTGGAACGGAATGATTTCTCGTTAGGTAGCATTTAACAATTGACTGGAGGTACAGTGAGCATAACCTAATCAGTTAGCTTGTTGAAAACTATGATCACTACTCTGATTGGGATGGGTAAGATTTTTTTTGGTTCAACATACCGCTTGTTGTATTTGCCATTTACTGGAGAGAGTGCTCAATACAGTATATACTATAAAGTAGAGCAAGTACTACTTACATAACAACAACAAAGAGAATCACAGATGTGTTGAAATGTCATTGAGGGAGGATATTCTTGCATTGTCCTGTATACTCTCGGGTCCCTAATAAATGTGCAAGTATATTTTATTTTCTATCTGGCTATATTCCCCCTGTATTTTCCTTACTACTTCCTGTACGTTTATTTATTTCAAGTTACTTTTCACCCCTTTACGTTTATCAGGGATGGAAGTTTTCCGGATACAGCTGGAAATCCGGATGAAGCAGCTTATGCATTTTGTTTTCCGGACAGAGTTCAGGATGCGTTCCTGGACAAATGTTTCAGTAATTTGCATCATTTGAAATATATTTTCGTTAGATTCCATTATCTTCATTTTATGCAATTGTTGGCATATTCTTCTATGTTACCTGTGATTGATGTGAAAGCCTGGGCAATTGACCAGCTTAATAGTTCTATTAGAGTTCTGATAGGGGATTCAGAAATTGGTAATAGAATTTATAGAATTCGCAGATGACAACAAATCATGCGTTGTTCTAAAAGATCATGGAATATTAAGAAACTTTACTACCGCAGCTCATTGGCCCATAGTAAATTTAAAACTTTTTATTTATGAACTTTATATTTTCTACCTTCATTCAAGTTTTGATATGACATATAATGCTTTTCATGCTGGGAAAGCATAGCTTACTAAAATGTATCTTGGCAATAAGTACTTTCTCTCATTGAATATTTTGCACATAGGTATGTATATGCAAGCTGTATGATAACGTCTTGCACGAATTTTGGCTAGTTTAACTAAATTTTTATGCAGCATTTTTGCAACTAAACTTAGCATAACAGATCATTTGCTTGACTTCTTACAAAGTTACCGGTTCCTTAATTTATTTTCGTTATCCTATTCGAATAACTTCGAATGAGGCTGAAAATTGATTTTAAAAGTAGAGGGTGTACATGTTTTTTATAAGAAACTGAGCCGCTCAAAATTTAAGAAACTTAATATTTACTTAAACATTTGTCATGTGTCTGCTCTCTACGATCGCCAGTGTTGCTAGACGTTTGAGCTTGAGAATGCGGTGTTTGTTTTGATATTTGGCGAAAGATGTTCTTTTTACATAAAATGAAATCTGACAATGTAAGGGCAAGGGCTATAAAAGTAGACTCTATTCTTTTCTTGTAAGTATGAGATGGTCTCAAGCAGGGTAGCTAGCTAGACCTACCTTGAGGTAAAGAATATTGTTCAACCTTGCGATCTTTCAAGAAGTAGCCCATGTAGAGGCTAATCTGGAGGAAAAAGTTATTCTTATCTGCAGAGCTTCCAGGGCTTCGCCCTGAACCCATCAGGGGGCTCACAATGGCCCCCCACCCCCTAGAACCCATTTTCCGGATCAGAGATCAACGACCACATCCATCTCTGGTTTATTTGCTCCGGTACATTTATTGCAGCAAAAGGACCCAGCTCTACAACCATGGACATAAATTAGTGCCTAAAGCTTGAATGAGAAACATTATGGAAGAAGTTGGATTTGGCGACTTCCCTTTCCCCACAATCAGAGTTGCTGAGAT
>JAOBRC010546453.1:0-18353 GCA_027575255.1 Scolionema suvaense | reverse complement strand
CACCATGGTAACGTATTCAGTATGGCGGACACCAAATGAAAATCGAGGAGCTGTTTTCTTGTTCAACCATACCTGATGTAACGCAAAATAATTTCAGCAAAGATCACGAGTAAAAGAGAAAAAAAAGACAATTAATTTTATAGTCCACACATCCCATGAGGAAAACAGCAACAATCATTCTTTTTCAGGTGAAATATTTGTGCTTCTGTTCAGTTGTACACAAACGGAAAATGGTGCCAGGCCGTCTCATGTCATATCAACAGTACTTCTGATCAGTTTTAGAAGTCTATCCGTGCGTCAGAATTGGCAATACATCAGCTCAGGATCGCATAGGAAAATTCTGTGTTCATGCTTCAACAACAAACAAGGTAAAAACTTGAAATTGAGGGAAATTTCAAATCGTTACAGTCCGTAAAAGCAAAATCAGCAAAGATAATAACCTCAAAAAATATATAAGAAGGAGATAAAAAACACTCAAAAGTATTCACCTTTTCAGGGCAATAAGCTCCTGGACCAGGTACAATCACTTTATCCTGAATGATGTCATGACGACCTTTTATCGAATACGCGGCACCTCGCGGTCGGATGACGTCAGGGTCTGCAACACGGTACGTTCCTGGACCAGGAGTCTACAAATTGTTTAAAAAGCATCTCTCGTGATTTCTTTTAAATATTGTAGCAGGGTGAAATCTTCGAAGTTCAGGTTCTGTCAGTCACCAAATCAAAGAGCGTAAAACACAATTTTTTACGACCACAAAACAACAACAATATCGACAACAATAGCACCGAATTCTGATCAGGATACAGCATGCTCACGAGGCAAATGCATACAAGATGGAAAGCACAGTGCAAAAATTCTCATTGGGGAAGCTAAGAAAAATCTAAGTAAGACAACCGAAGTGGTACACGGTACACTTTCTTACCTTCTGCAAATCCTCGTAGTACGCACCGATTTTGGGACGACCACAGATCGAATAAGACGGTGCAGATTGCTTGCCAACATTGTTCGAACCCATGAGAGAAGGTAAGGAATACGCATTCGCGGCAGGCGACTTATCTTCTCGAAGCTCTTTCACACGATCCTTAAAGGAGTAACTTGGCGCTCGCTTGTCATGTGGAATCGGGAACTTTTCTGGACTATACTGGCCTGTGTAAAAAACGAAAAATACGATAGAACTAGTACAACAATTGTACAAAAACCGAACAACAGCATATTGATAGAATGACATTCGCACCCGATCAAGTTGCTCGCATCTAACATACTCTTGATTGAAGTCCTGTAAAGATTTCGCATGACGATCCTTAGAATCTCGACGGTGTCGCGCAAATCGATAGCAGTACGCGCCATTTTTTTAGGCACCAGTAAATCGAAAATGAGCCTCGGCGGCACTCAGATTTGTGGCAATTTCAGCCTCAACTGATGTTTAGGTGGTACTTATGCAAATCATCCATGAACCATCTCTATTGTTTAAAGTAAGGCTTCAAGTGAACTCGTTAGACTTTTACCCTGAGTAGTACTTTCTCGCTTTTACAGGAAGAAGTAGAATTATAGCACTTCAGGAAATCAAGAATTGTTTTTCATGAAGGGTTTTCCTTCGAAGAAGTTGAGTCATGAGGTTGGGGTGGTGCATAGATCTTTGACGAAGTCGAAGCTGGCAGTGCTTATAGTACATGGTGCATATAAAAAAAACACGTGTACAGTGGGGGGGGGGGGCAACAGTTTCGTCGCAATACTGATAATAAAACATAGCTGCTGATGGCAAAACTGAGCATGCATTATGTTAAATGAAAACAATAACACCAAGTACCCGGTGCCGGTGTCTGGTTGAAGATTTTTTCCGGTTGCCGACCATAAAGGGAGTATGCTGGAGCAGTCTTGGTTCCATTTCTGGTCACGAATTGTGGAACCATATATCGAGGACCCGGTGAACAGTTTTCATACTACGGAGAGAAAGAACGAACATCCATCATACAAGTAACTGCTACAGAAAGCCATTTCTGACACTCCATGGAATAAAAAACTTAGTAGCCCCAAAAACGTACAGAATAATACTGTTCAAAACATTTCCAGTAAGCAAGACCAACAGAATTGGCGTAGTTACGCGCCAAACTTAAACAAGTCGCCAAATTACGGGAGGAACAACGGTATGTCACTGATGGTCGAAAAACCATCATAATCATGAACTGGCTACTTATTTCTATACCAAAACACTATATTACCACTTTTGGCAAAAACATATAACGTAACTACAAATTTCAAAAAATTTGCATCGTAAATGACAATACATTCGTAGCATAATAAAGGTCATTTTGATATGATACATGGCAAACATGGCTGTTAAATTTTATGCACGAATTAGACAAGGTTAATTAACGGATCTTGAAATATTTTTCAAAAAACAACAAAAAAGGCAATGTTTGGATACAAACGACCACGCCCAAGCCGCACAAAAAGTTTCCTAGGTATGACGCATGGTCCATATGATAACCACAACTGCCCTCCAGTTAGATTTATCTTAGACATAACGCACCTTAATAAGGGGATAAAGTTTTGCGTGGACTTATTTTTGCGAGCCCACTGTTTAGCACGTTTTGCGTGGATTTATTTTTGCGAATCAGGGATTTGCAGGGAAAACGCAAGCAGGCAATTTAGCGAATCAACGAAAGACAAGGAAGAAGTTATCGACGTACGTATTAAGAAAAACATCGTGCACAGGCAAATTGTTACTGATTAATGATCGAAAAATTTGCTGTGCTTGATTTTGCTGAAGTCATGACATCATTTTCATTAATTTTGCGTGGATTTAATTTCGCGAATTTAGCAATAATTCTCAAAATTCGCCAAAATTAATCCACGCAAAAGAAATCCCCTTAAGGTACAGACCGTTTACAACGTAGCTACATTTGCTACAAAATTTTACACCAACAGTTAGAAAAAACTTATGACACATCATGTACAGTATTAGAAGTAAGTGGCAACGCCTAACCTGAACGAGAGTTTTCCAAGACAAAACAATGGTCTCTATAAAAACTGCTACCGCTCTCCAATTTCACACCATATATTCAAAAACCTCATAACTAGAACTCTAAAAATGGTCATTTTCGGCACAAAAACCAGCGACGCCCAGGGTGAACAAGACTTTTCTTAGACAAAACACATGGTTCCTTACAAAAATATTATTGCTCATTGAGTTGAACCCCAAAAATTAGAAAAAATGGTTCATGGATCATGACTTATTCCAAAAAGCCCTTAAAGAAGACCATTTTTCGACACAATTTACGGCCACGCTGAAACCAAATACGAGTCATCCCAGATAGGAAACATGGTTCATGTGATAACCACAACTATTAGAAAGTATATAATGAACATATTTTGAAAAAACCGTAAAAATTGCCATTTTTGGACATAAATCGGCAAAGCTTTTTTGAAAAATATGAGGTTTCTTCTTTCAATGATGTATGACAAATTTCAGAAAATCCATTTAACGTTTATCCACGAAAAAGCGTTACAGTAGTGACGGATGGGCGGAAGGCCGGACAGACCTCATTGATAGGTCTCTTTCGCAAAAGCCGGAGTACAAAGATGGTACAATTTATCTACACATCAATACACGAGAAGCTACACACCCTGCAATCCTGTAGAGATCATATGATTTGCGAACAAACGAACAAACTAAGAGACACTCACGTTGTTCCGGAATCGTTTGCCAAAGCTGAATGCAGGAGCTTTCACCTTAGTTACATCATGATCCATATACCCGGTCGTACCTGGCAATTTATACTTCGAAGGCCCAGGTCCGCGTAAACGGGCCGCAATAACAGGCTGTTTCATACATTCTGTCATGTTTCGCAGTTAGTTAGTATCAAGATAAACAAACTTTGAAAGAATATATACTTTCCCAGTCAGAAGTGGCTTCTTCTTGTCTTGCGTTTATATTTTTTTTTGTTTTTAGTGGCTTGTGCTCGTTTCCAGTGAAGGATTTTCACCCATCAGTTTTGTCCATTTCGTTTTTATCTCTTCAGTCTTTGCGAAACTAATTCGTCATGTCCTGTCTTTAGATCGCATGACGTCAAATTTTTTGTGATTGCAAATATTGTGACGTAACAAAGTGAAGTGTTACTAACGTTCACTAAGCGATGGCACCAAGCTCGCATGTATTCTGTGAGAGGCATTCGTTTGGTTGTCAAATCAATATAGCATAAACACCAGTGGGCATGTTCACAACCTCAGAATCTAAAATACTCAAATTTTCGCTTTTCGCTTCGCAGGAAATCCGAAACATCGAAACACTACACGTGGTTATGACGTCAAATCATCAACTATATTGACGTCACGATGACGTCAAATCAGCAAATCTAGAAACCTATCGACGTCAACGTTGGACGTATGACAGTTGCAAACATTCGACTTGCGATCGTCCGAAGAACGGAATCATTCCTGACGATGCCTGATTCAAGACCAGACGAAAAGTTGACTCGTCACAAATTGAGGTTAGTGTACTTCCACACGGATGCTTTATGTGAAAATACGTTCACATGGTAACTGTTCAGTTCAATTCTGATTTGCCAGCCGAAGATGAGCACTGATTGCCGCAGGAAAACAAACTTTTATATTGATATCGATGTGATTTTTTTATTTCCATTTGAAAACAATAAGGGAGGGTAGAGGAGATACTACGCAGGCTAGCCAGTAACTTTCAGGAAAAGCAGCGACAAGTCAGATGTAGCACTATTGAAAATATGCTACCGGCATTTTATACATCGTAGAGTTGGCGGGGTATGAAGAAAGCACACTACGACAATCGTTAGGTAGGGGCTTTAAGGGTGGCATTTCAAGATTCCAAAATCAGGTCTGACGTAGACTATATAAACAAGTAAAACACATAAAAAATTACAATAAATAGGAAACTATCCTCCGTTGTTATATTCCACGAGGTTAATTTTAACGACTCGTATGAAGCCAGTGTAAATGTTGAGCTTCGTCATATTCAGTTCAGAATTTTTGACTGATGCTATAAATGGTACGTTCGAAACACGTCTCGAATAAAAGCTGCTGTCATTTTTCTGTAGTTTATTGTTACGTTAGTGTTACAGCGATCAAATAAAGAAAATAAGAATAAAATAAATAAATGAATAACCGAGAACAGCAGGTAGTATAGTGCTGTTGGAGTTTTTCGATGTCACTAGTTGCACCTAAAGACGACTTTTTAGTCGAAAAGCTTAGTGCTGTAAAACTGGTGTTGTCATTTGTGTGTATATCTTAATAACCGATTAGATTTAAGTGTTTCCCGTCGAATTGTTTTTATTGAATGCAGTTAAACAAGATGTGTAACAAAATTACGCATCATCGAATACACAAAAAAACTGCTGCTCAAATTCACATCTATTTGATAAAAATCGATGAAATTTATCGCAGCAATCAAGAGAAGAACCTAATTAGAAAACAACATGGTAAAAGTGAAAAAAAAACAAACCATGATAACTATCCAAGAAAGTCGCAAATGAACGAAAAAAATCTCAAAAAAATGATTAAAAATCAGAAAACAGCAACGCTAAAACTTCATATTCAGTTCAATTGCAAAGGATTCTTTTAAAATATAAAGAAAGAGCAACGCAACAAGCTCCAACAAGCAAGACATAAAAGCAAACAAAACAATAATCAATCAAGCAGACACGGAACTGAAAAACGAAATTTCAATATTCAAATATTCAACACTGCCTTTTGCAATCTTTTATGAAGATCAACAAACACTAAAAAAATCTCCAAGAAAGTCAAAATCTAAAAACAAACAATCAGCGCAACGAACAAAACCAAACATATGATCGACAATCTCCAAATGAAATAACATAACATTATGAAAAAGATAATGTATTGCATGAAACGCACCACAAAAAAAGCAAAAGAAAAGCTCACCAGGAAACAAAAAAAAAAAAGGCAAAGAAAACGAAACAATGGAACCAATCAAGAAATGCAGAACATGAATGATGAAATGCGGATGAAAATGAGGCACAAATAAAGATATGAAACAGACGAACACATCACAGACGAAGATCTGGCACAGATGAAGATATGGCACAGATAAAGATCTGGCACAGATGAAGATATGGAACAGATGAAGATCTGGCACAGATGAAGATATGGAACAGATAAAGCTATGGAGCAGATGAAGATATGGAACAGATGAAGATATGAAACAGATGAAGATATGCAACAGATAAAGCTATGGAACAGATGAAGATCTGGCACAGATGAAGATATGGAACAGATAAAGCTATGGAGCAGATGAAGATATGGAACAGATGAAGATATGGAACAGATGAAGATATGGAACAGATGAAGATATGGAACAGACGAAGATATGGCACAGATGAAGATAAGGCACAGATGAAGAAATCATACAGATGAAGATATGGCACAGATGAAAATATGGAAGATGATGAAGATATGGCACAGATGAATATACAGAAAAGATGAAGATATGGAACAGATGAAGATATGGAACAGATTAAGATATGGAACAGATAAACAAATGGCACAGATGAAGATATAGAACAGATGAGGATACGGCAAGATGAAGATAAGAAACAGATGAAGATATGGAAAAACATGAACAAATGGAGCAGACCAACATACGGAACAGATGAAAATATGGCACAGATGAACATATTGTACACAGGAAGATATGGAACAGATGAAGATGTAGAACATATGCAGAAATGGAAAAGATGAAGATATGGTACAGAAGACAATATGGAAAAGATAAAGATCAGGCACAGATGAATATATAGCACAGACGAAGATATGAAACAGATTATGATATGGAACAGACGCAAGAAATGGAACAGATGAAGATATGGAACCGATGAACATATGCTACAGATGAGGATATGGAACAGATAAAGAAATGGAACAGATAAAGATATGGAACAGATGAAGATATGGCAAAGACGAAGATACGGAATAGATGAAGATATGGCACAGATGAAGATATGACAATGATCAAGATATGGAAGAGCTGAAGATATGTAACAGATGAAGATGAAGAAATGAAGATATGGCACGGATGAAGACATAGAACAGATGAAGATATGGCACCGATGAACATATGGCAACGATGAAGATATAAAACATATTATGATATGCAACAGATGAAGATACGAACATATGGCACACATGAAGACATGGAACAGATGAAGATATGGCACAGATGAAAACACGGAACAGATGAAGATGTGGCACAGATGAAGATAAGGAACAGATGAAGAAATCAGACAAATGAAGAAATGGAACAGATGAAGAAACGGAACAGATGAAGATATGGAACAGATGACGATATCGCACAGATGAAGACATGGCACAGATAAAGATACGGAACAGATGAAGATATGGAACAGACGAAGATATGGAACAGATGAAGATATGGAACAGGTGAAGATATGGAACAGATCAAGATATGGCACAGATGAAGATATGGAACAGATCAAGATATGGAACAGATGAAGATATGGAACAGATGAAGATATGGAACAGATGAAGATATGGAACAGATGAAGATATGGAACAGATCAAGATATGGAACAGACGAAGATATGGAACAGATGAAGATATGGAACAGATGAAGACAGGGAACAGATGAAGATATGGAACAGATGAAGATATGGAACAGAGGAAGACATGGAACAGAAGAAGATATGAAACAGATGAAGATATGGAACAGACGAAGATATGGAACAGATGAAGATATGGAACAGATGAAGATATGGAACAGATGAAGATATGGTACAGATGACAATATAGCACAGATGAACACATGGAACAGATAAAGAAATGGAACAGACGAAGATATGGTACAGATGACCATATGGAACAGATGAAGACATTGGCACAGATCAAGATATGGCACAGATGAAGAGATGAAACAGATGTAGATATGAAACAGATGAAGATATGGAAAAGATGAAGATATGGAACAGATGAAGATATGGAACAGATGAAGATATGGCACAGATGAAGAGATGGCACAGATGAAGAGATGGAAAGGATGAAGATATGGAACAGATGAACATATGGAACAGATGAAGATATGGAAGAGATGAAGATATGGAAGAGATGAAGATATGGAAGAGATGAAGACATGGCACAGATGAAGATATGGAACAGATGAAGAAATCAGACAGATGAAGAAATGGAACAGATAAAGAAACGGAACAGATGAAGATATGGAACAGATGGAGATATGGCACAGATGAAGATATGGAACAGATGAAGATATGGCAAAGATGAAGACATGGCACAGATAAAGATACGGAACAGATGAAGATGTGGAACAGACGAAGATATGGAACAGATGAAGACATAGAACAGATGAAGATATGGAACAGATGAAGATATAGCACAGATGAAGATATGGAACAGATGAAGATATGGAACAGATGAAGATATGGAACAGATGAAGACAAGGCACAGATGAAGATATGGAACAGACGAAAACATGGAAAAGAAGAAGATATGGCACAGATGAAGATATGGCACAAATGAAGATATGGAACAGATCAAGCCATGGAACAGATCAAGACATGTAAAAGGTGAAGATATGGCACAGATGAAAAAATGGAACAGATGAAGATATGGAACAGATGAAGATATGGCACAGATGAAGAAATCGCCCAGATAAAGATATGGAACAGATGACGATATGGAACAGACGAAGATATGGCACAAATAAAGGTATGGAGCAGTAGAAGATATGGCACAGATGAAGATAAGGCACAGATGAAGATATGCCACACATGAAGATATGGCACAGATGAAGAGATGGAAAGGATGAAGATATGGAACAGATGAACAAATGGAAAAGATGAAGATATGGCACAAACGAAGAAATTGCACAGATAAAGAAACGGATCAGATGAAGATATGGAACAGACGAAGATATGGAACAGATGAAGATATGGTACAGATGACGACATGGAACAGATGAAGACATTGGCACAGATGAAGATATGGAACAGATAAAGACATGGAACAGATGACGATATAGCACATTTGAACATATGGAACAGATAAAGGAATGGAACAGATGAAAATATGGAACAGATGACGATATGGAACATATGAAGATATGGCACAGATGAAGACATGGAACAGATGAAAAAATGGAATAAATAAAGAAATGGAACAGATGAAGATATGGAAAATGACGATATGGAACAGATGAAGATATGGCAATGATGAAGATATGGCACAGATGAAGATATAAAAAAGATGAAGATATGAAACAGATGAAGATATGGCACAGAAGACGATATGGAACAGATGAAGATATGGCACAGATGAAGATATGGAACAGATGAAGAAATCAGACAGATGAAGAAATGGAGCTGATAAAGAAACGGAACAGATGAAGATATGGAACAGATGGAGATATCGCACAGATAAAGATATGGAACAGATGAAGATATGGCAAAGATGAAGACATGGCACAGATAAAGACACGGAACAGATGAAGGTATGGAACAGATGAAGATATGGAACAGACGAAGATATGGAACAGATGAAGATATGGCACAGATGAAGATATGGAACAGATGAAGATATGGAACAGATGAAGATATGGAACAGATGAAGACATGGCACAGATGAAGATATGGAGCAGACGAAAACATGGAAAAGAAGAAGATATGGCACAGATGAAGATATGGCACAAATGAAGATATCACGCACATGAAGATATGGAACAGAAAGATATGGCACAGATGGAGATATGGAACATATGAAGATTTGGAACAGATGAAGATATGGCACAGATGAAGATATGGCACAGAGGAAGACATGGAACAGAAGAAGATTTGGCACAGATGAAGATCAGGAACAAAGAAAGATATGGAACAGATAAGGAAATAGAATAGATGAAGATATGGTACAGATGACGATATCGGACAGATGAACATATGGAACAGATAAGGAAATGGAACAGATGAAGATATGCAAAGGATGATGATATGGCACAGATGAAGATATGCCACAGATGAAGATATGGAACAGATAAAGCTATGGACCAGATGAAGATATGGAACAGATGAAGATATGGAACGGGTGAAGATATGGTAGAGATGACGATACGGAACAGATGAAGAAATGGAACAGACGAAGATATGGTACAGATGACCATATGGAACAGATGAAGATATGGAACAGATGAAGATATGGCACAGATGAAGATATGAAACAGATGAAGATATGGAAAAGATGAAGATATGGAACAGATGAAGATATGGCAGAGATGAAGATATGGCACAGACGAACAAATCACGCCGATGAAGATATGGAACAGATGAGGATATGGAACAGACAGACAAGGCACAGATGAAGATATGGAAGAGACGAAGATATGGCACAGATGAAGAAATCGCACAGATGAAGATATCGAACAGATGAAGATATGGAAAATATGAAGATATATAACGGACGAACACATGGAACAGATGAATATATGGCGCAGATGAAGATGTGGAATGGATGAAGATATGGCACAGATGAAGATATCAAAGAGTTGAAGATATCGACAAGATGAAGAAATGAAGATATGGCAAAGATGAAGACATGGAACAGATGGAGATATGGCACAGATGAAGATATGGAACAGATGAAGATATGGCACAGATGAAATTACGGAACAGATGAAGATGTGGCACAGATGAAGATATGGAACAGATGAAGAAATCGGACAGATGAAGATATGGAACAGATGAAGATATGGCAAAGATGAAGACATAGAACAGATGAAGAAATGGAAAAGATGAAGATATTGTACAGAAGACAATATGGAACAGATGAAGATATGGCACAGATGAAGATATTGCACAGACGAAGATATGAAACAGATTAAGATATGGGACAGATGCAAGAAACGGAACTGATGAAGATATGGAACAGATGAAGATACGGAACAGATGAAGATATGCAACAGATGAAGAAAAGCAAAAGATGAAGATATGGTACAGAAGACGATATGGAACAGAGAAGATATGGAACAGATGACCAAATGGAACAGATAAACGAATGGCACAGATGAAGACATGGAACAGATAAGGATACGGTACAGATGAAGATATGGAATGAATGAAGATACAGAACAGATCAAGATATTGAAGAGATGAAGATTTGGAAGAGATGAAGATATGACACCGACGAAGATATGGCACAGATGAAGACATGGAACAGATAAAGATATGGCACAGATGAAAATACGGAACAGATGAAGATGCGGCACAGATGAAGATATGGAACAGATGAAGATATGGAGCAGATGAAGATATGGCACAGAGGAAGATATGGAACTGATAAAGATATGGCAAAGATGAAGACATGGCACAGATGAAGGAATTGCACAGACGAAGATATGGAAAAGATGATGATATGGAACAGACAAAGACATGGCACAGGTGAAGACATGGAAGAGATCAAGCTATGGAACAGACGAAGATATGGAACAGATGAAGGTATGGAACAGATGAAGATATGGAACAGATGAAGATATGGTACAGATGAAGATATGGCACAGATGAAGATATGGGACAGATGAAGATATGGAACAGATAAAGATATGGCACACATGAAGATATGGAACAGAGGAAGACATGGAACAGAAGAAGATATGGCACAGATGAAGATATGGCACAAATGAAGATATGGAACAGACAAAGAAATAGAATAGATGAAGATATGGTAGACATGACGATATAGCACAGATGAACATATGGAACAGATAAACAAATAGAACAGATAAAGATCTTGAAAACGATAATATGGAACAGATGAAGATATAGCAATGATGAAAACATGGCACAGATGAAGATATGCCACAGATGAAGATATGGAACAGATAAAGATATGGAACAGGTGAAGATATGGTACAGATGACGATATGGAACAGATGAAGAAATGGAACAGATGAAGATATGGAAGAGATGAAGATATGGGAGAGGTGAAGATATGGAACAGATGAAGACATGGCACAGATGAAGATATGGAACAGATGAAGAAATGGCAGAGATGAAGATATGGCACAGATGAAGAAATCACGCACATGAAGATATGGAACAGAAAGACATGGCACAGATGGAGATATGGAACATATGAAGATATGGAACAGATGAAGATATGGCAAAAATGAAGATATGGCACAGAGGAAGACATGGAACAGAAGAAGATTTGGCACAGATGAAGATCTGGAACAAAGAAAGATATGGAACAGATAAGGAAATAGAATAGATGAAGATATGGTACAGATGACGATATCGGACAGATGAACATATGGAACAGATAAGGAAATGGAACAGATGAAGATATGCAAAGGATGATGATATGGCACAGATGAAGATATGCTACAGATGAAGATATGGAAAGGATGATGATATGGAACAGACAAAGACATGGCACAGGTGAAGATATGGAAGAGATCAAGCTATGGAACAGACGAAGATATGGAACCGATGAAGGTATGGAACAGATGAAGATATGGAACAGATGAAGATATGGTACAGTAGACGACATGGAACAGACGAAGATATGGAATAGACGAAGGTATGGCACAGATGAAGGTATGGAACAGATTAAGATATGGAACAAATGAAGATATGGAATGAATGAAGATACAGAACAGATCAAGATATTGAAGAGATGAAGATTTGGAAGAGATGAAGATATGACACAGACGAAGATATGGAACAGAGGAAGATATGGAACAGAAAAAGATATGGCACTGATGAAGAAATGGCACACATGAAGATATAGAACAGATAAGGAAATAGAATAGATGAAGATATGGTACAGATGACGATATGGAACAGATGAAGAAAACGCACAGATGAAGATATGGAAAGGATGATGATATGGCACAGATGAAGACATGGAACAGATGAAGATATGGCACAGATTAAGATATAGAACAGATGAAGTTATGGCACAGATGAAAATGCGGAACAGATGAAGATATGGAACATATGAAGATATGGAACAGATAAAGATATGGAACAGATGAAGATATGGTACAGATGACGATATGGAGCAGATGAAGATATGGCACAGATGAAGATATCAAACAGATGAAGTTATGGAACACATGAAAAAATCACACCGATAAAGATATAAAACAGATGAAGATATGGAAGATGATAAAGATATGGCACAGATGAAGATACAGAACAGATGAAGAAATGGAACAGATGAAGATATGGCACAGGTGAAGATATGGAACAGAAGAAAATATAGCACAGATGAAGATATGCAACAGATGAAGATATGGCACAGATGAAGACATGGAACAGATGAAGATATGGCACAGATTAAGATATAGAACAGATGGAGATATGGCACAGATGAAAATACGGAACAGATGAAGATATGGCACAGATGAAGATATGGCTCGGAGGAAGATATGGGACAGATGACGATACGGTACAGATGAAGGAACGGAACAGATGACGATATGGAACAGATGAAGATATGGAACAGATGAAGATACAGAACAGTTCAAGATATGGAACGGATGAAGAAATGGAACAGATGAAGATATGGCACAGATGAAGATATGGAACAGATGAAGATATGGCACAGATGAAGATATGGAACAGATGAAGATATGGCACAGATGAAGATATAGCGCAGATGATGATATGGAACAGATAAAGATGCGGAACAGATCAAGAAATGGAATGGATCAAGATATGGTACAGATGAAGAAATGGAATGGTTAAAAAAATGCCACAGATAAAACAACAATGGAATGGGTCAAGAAATGGAAGAGATGAAGAAATGGCAAAGAGGAAGAAAAAGAATGGATGAAGAAGTGTAGCGGACGCAGAAATAGTAGAGATGAAGGAACGGAAGAGAGGAAAAAATGGAACAGATGAAGATATGGGACAGATGATGAAATGGTAAACATGAACAAATGGGAAAGGTGAAAAAATCGAACAGATGAAGAACCGTTCATAAAATGGAGCAGATGAAAAAATAAAACAGAAGAACAAATGGAACAGATGTAGAGATTGAGCAGATAAGGAAGTAAAAGAGATAAAGAAATGCCATAGATGAAGAAGTGGAATGGATGAAGATATGGGACAGATGAAGAAGAGGAATGCACCAACAAAATTGGCAGACATAAAGAAATGGAATGGATGAAAAAATGGTACAGATAATGAAATGGGAAAGATGAAGAAATGTTATGGATGAAGAACTGGAACGGATAAGGAAATGCCACAGAATGATGAAGAAATGGAAAGGATGAAGAAATGGCACAGATGAAGAAATGGAACAAATGAAGAAATGGCACAGATGAAGAAATGGAACAAATGAAGAAATAGAATGGATGAAGAAATGGCACAGATGAAGGAATGGAGTAGATGAAGGTCGTGCATTGAAGAAGTGGCTCAGATAAAAAAAAAAAACGGAACAGATTACGAAATGCCAAAAATGAAGAAATGAAACAGATGAAGAAATGACACCGACCAAGAAATGGCAGAGATGAAGAAATAGAACGGAATGGAAACAGATCAGATGAAAAAATGTAAACAACCTCGAAGAATCAATACATATTTCGGTGCTGCAAGAAGAGTACAAGCTTTAACATTGTTTAACATTGCAACAGCTATCTGAGCTACTACATGCATGCAGAAGGTATTCCCAGTAATCCCTAAGTTTTATATGGTCGATGGGTATACTGACTTCAGCGGGAATTAAATACAGAATTATTAAATATGCATCTATCCGATTTTTCCTAAATTCTGCCATGGAGGCAAATTTAGTTTAAAACGTTTAGGTACCTGCAATTCCATGGGAATCAATCATGTTCCATGGGAATCAATCATGTTTCTGATCTTGTAAAAAACTATGGTACCTAGCCGAACAAAACTGACATAACATCTTTACATAGATTCTACAAGATGCGTGATACACAGAGTTTAGTATATACAAAGAGTAAATAATACGAGAACAAGTTGTGATCTTCAATCTGCATAATTGTTCTCGATACACTGCAGCTACTTCTACCTTATCACTAGCTACTTCAATCTGCATCAGAATTTTGATGACTAAAAACACACGGAAAAACTCATCTCTTGCAGAGACATACACAAATCAAATTCTTTTTCGTCCCAGTGAATGGTAAATACGGTGTGACGTAATATGAATATCTGAAAATAATGTGGCACAATCTCAGAGAATTTAACAAAAAATATAGCCAAGATATAAATAGACGGCACGACATGCCATACAATATTCAATACATGGTCAGCGTTCTTCTACATGAAGCTATGCAGCCTTGTACTGAAACTCAAATAAGCAAAACGGAACTCAGTGAGGCCAGATACAAAGATTGAAAACTGCCACGAAAGCTGAAAATCTTTTCTTAAAAAAAGTACAGACCCAAAAGTGAGAATACAACAGGCACGAGCTTCACTAATAGGGCTGAACAGTTAACATGGCTTCTTATGAAAGAGGATTGAGCTTGCAATAAGCTTGAAAAGGCCGACAAGGTGCAAGTTTCGTAAACTAGTATGCAAAAACTAAAAAATTTAACAAAAAATAAACCCAACAAAACATACCATCACAAACACATGTAAGAATGCTTCGCCCACGTGGGCACTACAATGAGTTATACAATGGAGAACCTTGCGGCCTTCAACAACAAATACTGGACTTCATCGTCGAATGTAAAAGGCCAAGCATGGTTGATGAGGCAATTCACTTGGCACCTTGAATAAGCTTCTTCAAATGGTCTTCTAGCTTGACGGCATCAACCGCAAATTTCCGAATACCCTCAGCTAATTTTTCTGTCGCCATAGCATCCTCATTCAACAACCATCGGAACTGCTTTTCATCAAGGCTTACTTTATCCAAATCAAAGTTTTGGGCTGAAATAGAAGAGAAACAAGTGTCATGCCAATAACAGACTTAAAAACCAACTGAGAAGAAAACTCAGTATCATTCTATTCCCACATAAAACAATTCAATAGGGAGAATTCGCAGTACGTACTGGAAAAAGGATTGACCTTTCAACGGAAGACTTGAAAGCATACACTTCATAATAAAAAGTTGAGAACAAAAGAACTGATCCTACTGATCACACATATGAGAAGCTCTGTCTATGTAACCATGAGTATTTATTTCCTTTCCCATCACATGTTTCTAAGGTGTCAAAGCTTACTGTTGCAGGGCAAAAATAATCCTTTCTTTTTGTTGTTGGTGAAACTAACAGGTGCTTGCCCACTATTACATCCCCCGCTACCTATAACACATACATTCTCTACATTATGCAAGACACACACAAGATTCCTGTGAAATAGGCCGTCATATTGTCACAGCAGGTCCTTTTTCAGTTTTGTTGGTTGGTGATGAACGATTAGCTTGACTTCGAAGAAAGTATCAAATAGGTTGTGGATCAAGTTCAATATCAGGATCATGATCATCATCATCACTGTTATCTTCACGGTCTGAACCATCAGATGGTATGAGTGGAACTGGGAGAACATCTTGGAAATTTCGATCTTGAGGTTGAGGTTGCTCGGGCTTGGTTTTACACTGCTTCTGATTCTTGTGACTTGAAGGTACAGGTTGAGGTTGAGATACTGGCAAGCCAGGACATGGAAACAACTGATTTCGGTGGAGAATACGTAGCTTTCCAGCAGGATCATTCTCAGGCTGTACTCGAAACACGACACCAGTCTCACCAACAGACTCCAGAACTTTGTATACCACTGGTTCCTAGTATGAGCAAAACTTTCCAGGGCCACTGCGTTCAGAGTGATTGCGGACAAGAACACAGTCACCTGGGTCAAGAGATGCAGCTATTTTCGTATTGTTTCTTCGGTCTTGACCTGCAGACTTTCTCTTGCTGGATTGCTCGCTGGCTGTCTGGTATGCTTCATTCATAGCAGCATGCCAATGTTGAACATACTGCTTATGCATCATGGTGGATTTATGCTAATGAGTGTTGAGTAGAATATCGATCAGAGGTCACGGTTCGCGACGAAAAAGAAGAAAATACAGAGAATATCAGGCAGTACTATTTTTGGAGCAGTTGTATGCAAGGACCAGCTTATCGAGTAAATCTTTCCATCTTCTCTTCTGAGATTCTTCAAGAGTACGAAGCATTGAGAGGATGGTCTGATTCATTCTTTCACATGGCCCATTTGTTTCTGGATGGAATGAAGTAGTGCAAAGACCCTGTGTTCCACTGAATGTCTCCAAAGTATGGAATAGATCGTTTTCGAATTCTCTTCCTTGATCGCGAAGAATCTTTCGAGCGAAGCCGAAATGCTGGAAGAGGTGTTTGGCAGCAGTCTTTGCAGACTTGTCACGGCAAGGGTACGCTTGTAGGAATCTGGTGAAGTGATCCACTACTGTGAGGATGTACTCATACCCTCCGGAACTACGCTCAAGGTGCAAAGAAATCGTTGCAGACTAGTTCAAGAGGAGCATTGGTTTCGATCTCCTGTAAAGACACCACAGAAGGTTGGTCAGACTTTCGTTGGATCAGACGTCGGATTTGTTTGGCCAGAAAACTCGGTAACGAGCTAAGACATATACACAATCACTCGGATATGCCCCATTTTGCTGTGTAGCTCTTCGCAGATTAGTGAACGCAATGAAGAACGCAGTACAATCTGAAGATGATTGGTACACTGTCGGCAAATGACACCATCTTCGTTGATGAACAGCTTGATCCAATCAACCAACTTCCTTGGGATCTGTTTATCATTGGCGTAGATTAGGACGACAACCAGATTTTACAAAGTTAATGACACGCCAAATATGAGGATCGTCTTGTTGAGCTTTTTTTTACTTTGACAGATTCTCTGTTCAGATGCAGTTGGCTATCCAAATCAAAGGTATTAGGATGTGCTGCGACAGCACTGATCAGCATCCCTGGTTGATGTTGGGCAGATCTTGCAGAGCAGAGACTTCTTCAAACGAAGCATTTTGGCAGGAAGAATTGTATCTGTTGATATCATCAACATCCAAAGGGAAACGAGAGAGGTAATCAGCATCACAGTGATCTTTCCCTTTGCAGTAGTGAATCGTCAAGTTGAAATTTGCTAGGTTATTATTAACCCAGTGCCGACCAACATAATTGAGCTTGGCACTTAAAAGTAGATACAGTATGTCAAAGGGTTGTTGTCCGTATATATATCAAAATGCTTGGCATAGCGCAGATAGCAGGGGCGGATCCAGAGTGACGCGACTGATGCTATTGCATCAGTCGGATTTCTCAAAGACACAGAGATTTTGTCGTGAATCTCTTGTAAATCTTGCTACAGTCTTCAGGTAGCCTTTGGGGAAAGCAGAGTATGGC